>CABIKL010001608.1:0-14781 GCA_902196195.1 Aptinothrips rufus
AGAATAAAATTTAAAAAAAAAAAACGCTTTAAGGACAAGAGTTTAAGGCAAAAGAAGACAATCTTGGTTATCATTAAAGGTGACCAACTCAAAAGTTAAGAACACCAAGCGTCATAAAAATAGTTTCAGCATACGGTCTCATAAAAAATTAGAAGCTTGACGAGAAAAATTATCACAGTTTCAAATGTTTAACCCACCTACAAAACTTGGCAAGAAAGACCTCAAAATCACAAATGTTGTTGATTAATTTCTTACAACAGAAATTGCGACTACTGCAATATTGGACTATCTGGCAAGATGGTTCACACACAGTCATTTGCATAAATATCCAAGACTTTGCTGGAATGATCTTCCATGCAACTCTTTGCTCATAAATTATGCGATTATAAAATGGAGCGAAGGAAAACCTGCTAGAAAAGTTCAATAACAAATACCAAAATTGGTCTTCAGCTAAAAATGGATAAGACAAAACAAGAACGTAAGAAAAAAATAAGACATTCCTTTTCCTCACTTCCCAGATTCCTAAAATATACAAAACAGAGAGAACTCTCTTAACCTTAAAAGTGCTGTTGCAGTAGAAGAATTGATTTCTGCATTTTGGTCCCTTTTAAAAGGCAACACACAGACATTAGAACAAGAAATAGAAAAGTGTGGGACAAGCAACATTACAATACACTGCCAAAATCACATAAAAAAAGAGAGAGAAAGAGTGAGAGAGAATTTTAAAACGACTTCACTTACAGCATCAGGTAATCTTCTTAAAACATTGGAAGATATTTTGAGCAATAATTATGTTACTTAAAAACTACATGACACTTTAAATTGTGGTCTACTATTAAATTGAGAGTGTAAAATTTCCCATTTTGAATGTAATTCCCATCTTTCACAGAAAAAAAAAGGGGGAATACCATTACCACATCTCAAAAACACATTTCAATAATTGAATATCCCATTCAATCTGTTCATAGTTCATAGTCATAAAAATGTAAGCGACCTGTAGTTGTTACTTTGACCATACTCCAATGTAAACTTTACAGGAAATAATGAGGAATGTGTAATGTACTGACGTAAAGCACAAACTCAATCCTAAAAACTCACGAGTGACTACTTGTGGAATGTTACCACAATCAAACACCTGCCTAAAACACACTAGAATGTAAATAACGTGAAAAATGCACTAAGTTTAAGAACATAAACCTTCTTTCAAAACAAAATCATCACTTGTGATGCATCATCTAACTAAAAAATACAAGACAAGTTCAGTCATAGTTATAGAGAATCTATCTAGTGCAACATGTACATGGGAGATACAGAAATTAAAATTATACAAGGGTTTCAGTCATATTTTGAATAAGTATGTTATCATAGTTTTGATTTAATCTATAAGATAAAATGTAATGAGTAAATATTAACTGACTGTCTCATTGCTATAAATTCATCCTTCTATGTTTGGAAGTATTTTTTCAAGAAGAATACGCACTTGTGCTAATTCATCTACATTCTGACGTACTAAATCCTGCAACCTCTTACTCTCTGTCTCAACTACTTGACACAAGAAAGTGCATTTTTCATAGGAATGATGATGTTGGTTGAAATCAGTAGTGGAAGGCTCTTTCTTCGCAGAAGAAGGATCTTGGCCTTGATCTGAACAGTCATTTGCACTACTGGCAGATGAGATCCCTAGTGCTGGTAGTAAATCTGAATTTAAACTTTCCAGTTGAAGGCACAAATTACTTTGATGCTGAACCACGAGAGCAACCTGCAATGCCAATGGCAACCACAAGAGTAATAAACAGTGTTCAACTAAACATAAGAGCAGAAATAAAGAAAAGCTACCTTGTCCACAGCAGTACTCAAATTGCAATCGGAAGAGGAGCACAAATGAGCCTGAAGCTGTTCTAATGCAGTCTTGATTCGGTTTTGAGCTTTGTTCAATGTTTCCAAACCCCTCCTTATGTTTGATAATGCTGCACCTTTCTCTCCTGGGAGTTGTAAGTCATTATGGCACTTTGTTAAAGACATTCTCAAAGCACAGTTACACTCACAGCATTCCTGTTGACAGATAACATAATAATGGATTTGAGATTGAATTCCAACAAGTCAAGCATTTATTACTGCTAACGGTTGCTGATGAAATGTTTATGGATCAAAATTCATGCAACTGAAAGAAATAATTTTTATTTGATACCCAAAGACCAATGTGCATAGATTACAAGTGCTTGTTTTCATATGTCAGGTAATACATTACACTCATATACTAAGAAACCACCTAAAAGATGCCAAAAATAGCATTTATCTGTACCATGCAACAACGCAGAGTAAGTAAGTAATAGCTGTGAGACAAGGGTTAGGTGCATGGATAATTAAATAAGAGAAAGGTTGACTGTCTGATCACAAATTAAAATTATTTCTAGAGTGGTTGACTGTCTGATCACAAAATAAAAATATTTCTAGAGTAAGTAACTCTGGCTTCTTTGCCTTTGGTTACACAAGATAGTAAATTTGATTGAAGTACTATTATTTGCAAAAATTCAAATGCAAAACAGATACATATAAAAAGTTTGAAACCTCTATTTGCAATTTAGTGACATTCCCCATGACTGAATGCAACTCACCTTAGCTGAGCGGCGAGAATCCAACTCACCCTCGTAGTCCTGAGGACACAAGATATGCTTTGTCATGCATTAAGAAAGGAAGTACTTTTACGGCATTTAAATAATAGAGGCAGATAAATGAAGGAATGGAAGGAAAGAGAGGGAGAGAGACAGAATAATATGTTTGTCATGCATTAAAAAAATGATAGCAGGCATGCAATGTTTTAATTAACAGAAGCTGATAAATAAAGCAATGGAAACAAACAATTGTAGGGAGACAGAATGATTGTTACAGTCTTTTGAAACAATAAAATATTCAATGAAATACAGAGCGAATGAACATGAACACAGTCATGTTTGTTCATATTAATAACAAGCTTGAAGCGTGCATAATCAGTTACTCTGGCAAGAAACTCAACGATTTGGGAGCAACTTATCCTCAATTTCTAACTTTGTAGTTTGAACACAGTAAGTTGCCTATTCTAAGTTTCGACATTGGCAAAGATAGAAGCAAATCATGCGTCTGTATCTGTGCTGAGAGTAATGGATTTTGTTTCAAAGCCAAACGCAAAGTTTCATTAATCAATTTCTATATGCATGAACATCAATACATTTATCCTTATGAAGAAAATGGAATTTAGTTTGACATGCTGGTGCGTTCCACCAGTTTTTAGAATCCTCTCAATCTTATAAAAGCCACAGAAAACATGAAAAATGCAAATGTCTACAGCAATAAGTACGAATGATGCCTAGCATGTACATGCATTGAACCGCAAAACCCTTAACCTATTATAGTCAATCAGCCACAAAATGCACTAAGTTTGTGAAATAAATGATAAGAATTGTAGTTTTACTGTGAAAAATCACGACACATGTACTAATTAGATACAGTCCAAAATGCTCACCTTGATTGCAACAGGAAGAGAGAGGAACTCAGGTTGGTCTGATCCAAGTGTAACATCAATACTTGGACGTGGCAAATGTATTACACTTTCATCACTGCATGAACTAAACATGTTTCCAATTGAATCTGCTATTGAGCCAGGAGAAATACTATCACAAAGTCTCCCCAAACCAATTTTTGAAACTTGAGAAGGCATTGAACGAACACGCCTAAGCGGAGTACAAAATGGGATGCTTCCTTGCCACAACTTGCTGGCATGCCACTGTGTAAGACCACTCTCATCTTGAACACGTATCACAGGCAAACTCAACCTCTTCAGATGCTCAGCAGAGTAAGATGGTTCATCAGGAAAAAGTTGAGTATTGAGCATAGGTTCACTTTCTGAAAGCTGTTTGCCTAAAACTGGTTTCATCGACAACTTTTTATTGTGATTATGTTCTTCCTGAAATCCACTACTGTCAGAGTGGGCACTTTCTGTTTGAGTGCCTCGGACCTCATCTTCCACAGCGAGCTGTGAAAAATGAATTGATGGAGTGAGTGAAGAATGACACAATCCAAATAAATTACATAGATAATTTGAAATATAACTTACTTCTTCCATTTCAAAGGAGTCTCCCTGATCTGCGGCAGTATTTGAATGATTTACAGTTAGATTTATAGATGATGAAATCCCTACAGATGTATCCTCTTCATCAATGTTGTGCTGTCTTTTCAAACTTCCTCTTCTGCGCTTTGATGCAGAATTGGGGTCTAAATCAGATACTTTCATACACGAAGTAGAAGAATGTGCTTCAAAAGCAGAGTCAAGATCTTGATCAAGTATTTCATCCAATCCAGTACTGACAAAATGATCTCTCTCCGACTCCCAACTACTCACACTACTAGTTGACCAATGCTTTAAATCAGGCGTTGGCGGCGCACTGCCAACATTCAGTGAGTCAACACTTGACTGCAAAGACAATTTGCGACGTGTTTCTTTATCCAGGAACATGGCAG
Organism: Aptinothrips rufus; assembly: GCA_902196195.1. NCBI lineage: Eukaryota > Metazoa > Arthropoda > Insecta > Thysanoptera > Thripidae > Aptinothrips > Aptinothrips rufus. Next base: position 4,495 of record CABIKL010001608.1, read on the forward strand.
AGGCTTTTGGAAGATCTTGATTATATTGACCATCAGCTGAAAAGGAATGCTGTGGTTCAGGCAATTGAAGAGAGGCTAGAGAATCATCAGGTAATGCAAAATCTGTAATTTTGTAGAAAGACGGTTGCCGCAAATAAGTCGGTGAATCCTCATCAAAGCATTCATCACAGTTGCTCTCGGGAACCTGAGTAACTATATGCGATAACTTTTCTTGATTTTGTGCAATTATGCCTTTTAATTGTTTGAAAGAAGGTTTGTTCCCTGTGGACTTGTCACGGGACGCAGGACAGCTCTCCTCCTTGTGGGTTCCTAACACAGAGACAGCAGCTGACAAAACAGGCGAAATTGTGGGAGCAGAGTTGATTCGATGTAAATCTCTCCAACTGCCAGTCTTTTCTGGTGTGGATGTTTGTACTTCAGTATTGTTTATCGTACTCAGAAGAGAATCAGTTGGATCATATCCAGTCCAGGACAGTTCATTCAAAAGCAAGTCTGAGGCGGATGGCAATGAGCTCCTTCTCCTTCCAGAGCTGTAGCCATCACCGAGAGCAGCGTTTATTACTGCAATGCTTGCTGATCCTGAGGCAACAGGGGCAGACAGCAATCGTTGGAGTCCATGATGATTTGAACCAGTATTGATGTCACCATTATTTGTTTCACCGCCACTAGCTTCATCTGTATCACTGTCACTGTCATAACTAGTAAGACTAAGGCTTGTAGCAGAAGACAGGACAGAATCCTTGTGAATAAGAGGACGAGGTAAGGCTGGTTTGGAGGGGGTGTTTACTTCAGGTGCAAGGGCGACTTCTGCATTTGTTTCAGACTCAATTAGTTGCCCTTCCCCATCAAACGTAAAAGAACGATGTCCGATGATCATCCTCTTACGGGAAACCTGCATGAAAAGAACACGGGAATAAGTAGTGATGGTAGAAAATAAGTTCTATTGAAAGCACAGGTAAATGGTCAAATTGGCATCTTCCTGCAAGGAAATGAAAAATAAATTTACCTCTGGTGATTTGCTTCCTTGATTGTCTAAAAACTTCCTGTTATCAGGATTAAGAACAGAGTGAGCAGGGGGACCGGGTGCTATGCTGTCACGAGATCTCATTTTTGTCAAGATTGTGATGCGTTGTGCTGCTCGAGAGAACCGACGCTTAGCTATCTCAGCATGATGTCCCGGAGATGATCCTGCAGAGCTTTTGATGCTGCTTTCTCTTTCATGTTCTCGTAGCTTTTCCATAATTTTTGCAACTATTACAGATGGAATTTGTGCACCGCCTAGAAAGTTCAGAATGACTCTGATCAGTTCACCAGCGAATACTTAAGAATTATGTGGTTAGTTATCTGAGCATGATTCAAACATCATGTAAAAAGTACTCTAGTGCACATGACCTACATTTCTCACTAAACTTAGCAATTATTTATTTAAAAAAGCATCAACACATTTTTAGGTAAATATACCGGATCAACATGACTGGTTGACACAAGTGTGCCCAATATACTACCAAAATTTAAAATTTTTCCTAGAGTGATTTCTATCAACAGTCTGGACGAACGAGACAGCTGCAAGACTTAAAAAACAAAGCTTAACACAAAATAAAACACATATACATAGAACAAAACATGCAAGCAGTGATAAAACCAATGCACTAAAAAGAAAAAAACAAAAGAAAAAAAAAACAGCTGAGACAGAAAATAAACTTTGCAAAGGGGCTCAAAGTACTATGACAATTATCACCATTAAAGAACAAGAAGAACATCAAAATAAAACATGCTTGATATAAAAAGAAAAATATAAGAGCTAAAAGCAATATCAGTTTAGGTCTCACGATTTATCAATCTAAATGTTGAAGCACAGCTGTAAAGTACGATATTTGATGTTATTTCACTTTCATGTAAAATTTTCAAAATCATATATAAAAGTAAGACACGTGCAGCCAACATTACCAAAAGCAACACAAATGTAATGAAATGGACTATTTCAAAATATTTGTCACTCACTCAGCAAATAAAGTCGGCTTCCAATGTAATTGACATAAATTTTCCTTCAACAAATTCACTGGACAGATGGTTTTAACTGCATATGTGGCTCCAAATTTAAGGGCTTAAGTTATATATAAAAATACTTCTTTTTTTGATTGATTAGATGTTCTTGAAACATTCCTGAAGAGACTTAGGATTCTCTTTTTCTTCTAATGGTAGAGATTAACATTTCAAATAGGGTGGTGAAGACAGTGAGATTTTAAGTTTAGAGAGCAAAATTTAAGATAAAAGATTAATTTTGTGCGAAAATTTTAAGCTAACTTTGAATTAGGAGTTACGTTAAGAAAGAAATTGAGGACTAGCTCTTGTTAGACTTGTTAGACTTTCTAGTAAGTCGTAAGTTGGCCTGTACAGATACTCTAGCGTGAGGGCTGACCGAGTGGCTGCCCTGGTGTGGATGCCCTCCGCCTACTCAAAGTTTCTGTAGGGGGGACAGTAAGAAGATGAGATGGTCTTCGCCCTGAGGAGGATGCTGGGCTCGGTCCACAGTATGTTTGAAAGCTGTGAGGTATAAAGCGATTTGGAATATTTGAGAATGAGTCTGAAAAGAAAGTTTGAGTGTGAGGGGCATTTCTATGAGCAGGTGAGGACGCAGATGAAGTTAGACGAAAGCGTTCCGGTATATGAAAAAAAGCATTCTGACTGAAAATGTCTGATTCCCCAGCACCAGCTCCACCACAACCTGCGGACAGACATCAGCTATTGTGCATGTTGCACTGGACCATTTCAAGGAATATGAAAAGTGAAGAGAAATGAGAACAGCGGCAATTTTTCACATGAATTGAGTTATCCCGATAGCATATACAGAATGATATTTCAAATATCATCTTTCATGTTCATCAATAAAATGGTAAATACTCACCAGTCAGACCACGATAGCCACTGTAACCTGACTCAAAGGTCTCAATGAGATCTTGCTGATAGCGTAAGAAGTCATCTATAGCTACTCCCTTGACCTAAGAAAGGAAAGCAATTATAATCACTCATAGATTTATTAAAAAAATAATGTTTGTTCAGTTTTTTCAAATTTGATGCTATGAATTTGATCACAATTTCAACACACTTTTGAGGGCTGAAGGAAACGTGCCGGAATTCGTGAAACTTCAGCTTCAGCATTGTGAAGTGGACCCCCAAATCCTAAGCCTAGAAGGACTTCCTCTGGGTCAGGTCTACGAGCATCCAGGTAAGAATCAACACTAGACCCATGACTTCCTGTATCAGACTGGAGAGACGGTGAAGCATCACGTGAGAATGCCTCTCTTCTCTGGTCTGCCACTGTTCCACTTTGACCTGATGCTGGTCTGTAAGGCAAATTGGAAAACTTCATACAGGGATAATTGATGCTCACTGATCTTAAACACTCAAAAATGCTCAGCTAAGTTGCTGATGGCAGTTTAAATTTATTCGTACCTCACTTGCACCGAAGGACACACATTGCCTAAACACAGAAAAAGCATGAGTAAGAATGAATATGCAGCAATTCTGGATTACAGTGGAAAAAAATAAGTTTATTCACCAATATCTGGTGATTCTCCTACTGTTAGTAACTCTTCTTCATTCGTATTTACATCTTCAGGATCCTCCTCACTGCAAAGATAAGAATTGTGTCAATCAGAATCAATCAATATTCTAAAAATACAAAAGGAATGAGAGCAGTCTGTACATAGAAGTTCGACTTACATATGTGAAGTAAGGGGTAGTGAGTCAACCCACTCCTGCACAGTAACAGGTGACTTTCTAGTGTGACTTGTCGCTCCTCCAGAAGAATCTAAGGTGAGGTAGAGAGGTTCAAGTAACTTTTTTGAGGATTGGTTCGGCGTCTTTTCTGAATCCATTGTGCTAAGAATGATAGATGGGTTTGTTGACTCTTTAGGGTTGCATGTAATTTGTTCTAATGTTGCAACTATGCCAACTTGTTCACTGCAGCATTCCTCAGCACTTTTTTTCATTGTGGGACTAATTGAATATTTCCCACCAAGAGATGACTCCTTAGATTGACTTGACTGCATAACATCTCTTGACATTTCAATAACATTGCTCTGACCATCCGGCATAAGAGCTACTTTAAAAGATTCATTCTTTTCTACATCACAGTCTATGGATTTATTATCACTGACACAATTTCGATCATCTGATAGGTGTGTATCACTAGCCTTTTCTTCTCCATCTAGGTTTTGTTCAAAAGCTATTTCACTTGTGTTAACAGAAAATCCAACTTCTAAATTTGATGATGATATTGCAGATGAAGGCGACAAACTGACTTCTTCTTGTTGGTTGTCAAGAAGTTGGATTGAGTTTGCGGGTTTTAAATTTTCTGCCGGAACTATTGGTAGAGATGATACAGGGTCTTGAGGAGAGTTTTCATGACAAGGATCTGATAATTTGACTTTTGCTGCACTTTCCTTCTCTTGAGTTTTCATCCTCACCATGTCTGCAGCACTCTGCAGGTTAATGTTGATATCAGGACTTGAACTGCATTGGGTTGAAGCAGATTCTTCAGGTTGGGGACCAAAGTTGGAGTGCTCTTCAGAGGACATGCGGTTTGTACCATCTGAAGAAAAGAGGCGTCGAAACTTTTGAACGGCAACAGGAGCAAAATGTTGCCAGCGTTTCTGGGATGAAGTTGAAGTTTCATGCCATTGGGAGGAAGCACCATTCCGTTCTGTTTCTTTGCTACAAGCGTCTCGATGCCACTTCCACTGGAAACCTCTTCGGAAAATGTCTTGAATGCGGTTCTGAAGTGTTGAAGTATGGCCGTCACCTTTAGACCCTAAAATTTTGAAAACCAATGTTAGAAAAATACAATTTAAGCTCACAACACTTGCACACAGACCAATAATAAATCAACAAGTACAATTTTCTATCCTATAAATAACAAAAATGTAAAAAATTTATCTTTGATGCCTTAAGACCCTGGATTAAATATCTAAAACACCTAAAAAGTAATGTGTTTTTTTTTTGAGGACTCTGTGAAAAAAAGCCAGAAGCCTGCAGAGACCTAAAATGATCAATGTTTTTAAGTCCAAGAGACTTAACAATGCAAGCTAACAAGTTGCATCAATTATGTGCTGCAATACTCATACAGCGTCTGGATTGAAATCTAATTGCATATCAAGTAACACAGCCAGACAGTGAAAGCCAAAACAATTCAACAGCCACATGATACAATTACTTTTGTGCTATATGTTCTGAAACAAAAATACATGCTCACTCAATTATCAGTCTGTATAAATGAAAAACAACAACACGAAATTAATGAAAATACTGTAAGCACATCAAAAGCATCTGAAAATAACAGGCAGCAGATGATTGGATTGGCAATGGAAAGTCATTCAGAAAACATGTGTGTAAAGCAAACAGAAGGTCATATTTAAAATTGTAAGACTAGTGGAACATCTATTGATCAACTGGCAACTAATTCTTGCTAATAATAAAACTAGACAGCAAGTGACCCTAGATGATCCTAGAAAGCAATCTAAGTGCCTTGTGGATCATACCTGCTGCTGTCTCCATTGTGCAGATGTTAAATTGTTGGAAGGATATCATTTTTCTGCTCCATCGCTATAAAATATACCTTCCAACAGCAATGAGAAAAAAAAAGAAATAAATGCATGAAAAAGATTCTTGAAAATTATTTTAAAGGAAGAGGCTGATGCCGAAACCATATACAGCTGTGTCATGTTGGGTTCACTACAAGAAAACTTGCCTTGCTTTTTGGAGCACTTTTTGGAATTCATCATGAAAACAGCATATAATGTCATGTGCCCTTTAGGTTGTTAGAATGCCTTCGAAAGACTCTTGAATTCCATCTCATATATTATAATCTAAGTTATCTCTGCCCTTATCAAGTCACAAACGTCGACTAGTGTTTGCTTTCACAACCAACTGTACGAGACATATCAGATAAAACAAGCTACATCGCGTATGCTTAACAAAAGAAAAAGCTTGTCCTCACCAGCCATGTAATGAACGTAACATGTAAGTCAAGAACTTCCTTTATAAAATATAAAAAATCTAGTTTGTAAGTAACAATCATCACAGACAAAAATAATAATGACAACATGCGTTTATCTTTAGCCCAAGGTCAGGAATAATATATAATATTGACAAGGCCTCTGAATAAGTCAGTTGTGATAGTTTAGTACTCAGATTTGGTCTTGAATATAGATAATATGTGCTTAATCGAAGATGTTATGCTTCTTTTGAAAGTTATCGTCACCTTAGTTCCATCACGAAGTTATCTGTACTTATGAAGTTAGAAAAGACAACATGATGCGCTCCTCTTTCCCCACAGAACAAAAATGACAAACATAAATGAAGAACAGTCTGCAGTCTGACTGACTCGTCCCACAGCAAAATAAACAGAGTTAGAGAGCCAATTCAGATTGATAAGGCCGCACAGGCTAGAAAATTACAAATAGAAGTTACAGAGTGCGTTCTAAATAAAATACTTGTTCGGTTTGAGTTACTACTAAAGCGCGAATAGAGACTAGGAAACATTATTCTGCTGATAATGAGGTGCAAAAACTCGTAACATCTGGCCTGGCCGTTCGTCAAATAAAAAAGTAGAGTTTATTGAGGCTTTCAACCTTGATGTCAGTAGCAAATTACGTTCAATCTCACCTTGCAACACGGTATAGGGAATGAAGTCTTCACTGGAATGCCAGTAAATTTCCTTAATTCTTCATGAGGTAGATATCACTTCGCTTTCGCATTTACAAATTAGGGACGTTTAACCACTTGATGATTCGAGCTGCCATTTTGAAAAAGCCCAGCTGTATGCCTCTGACGTCATACAAGTACAGCCTTTTAAACAAACGTAAGATGGTTGTTTACATTCGGTAGCAGACGGGGTCAATGCAGCATGCGTGAACCAACATGCACGTCCAGTAACCAACCAACCAGTTTGAACAGTTTGGTTTTTTTGTTGAGTGAGTTCAAGTTTGTGCCTGAATTAAAGGGCCTGATTTTAAAATTGTTTTTTTCTTTGCTTACACATCGAAACGGAATAATCATCTCCCAGACCTTCCCCCCGCGCTGGCGAAAGACCACATTGTGACACTTCTTCATACTTAAATTGTTTGTCATTTTCTCTTTGTCGATTTCAGCGTTCTCACGCTGAGAACTAGTTTCATATTACTGGTAATCGAGACCGCAGTTGAGAAACTTCTAAAATTATATTCTCTAGAGAAGATTATGGCGTCATGTGATACAAGTCATAAAAATTATGCTAAGAATTCGTGATTGTCTTTTCTACTTTGCTAGAAAGATAAATCTAATCTGTATTAATTGCATTATGTTTCAGCAACACAATGAGGAGAGCTGATCGAGGTAAAGGTCGTAATCGAGGCACCAATAAGAGGAAAGGATATACTGAACGACATTGTAGTAAAGTGGAAACGGGCGATGAAGATAGTAGTAATGTTGTTCAAATGTCTCAACTGAATCTTGAGTCATCTGAAGATGGTGAGTTTTTTTATTACGAAGGTTCAAATAAACAGGATTACAATAGTGATCCTTTGGAATAATCACTTTAAAATTAGCAGATTCCTCGGATGAACAAAGATCGACTGATGACAGGTCATCACCCGAGATGAGGACTATTGAGAAGGCACCTTTCCCAGTTGCCATGTGGGATATGGACCACTGTGATCCTCGTAAATGTTCTGGACGAAAACTGGCTCGTTTTGGTTTAATTCGCACTCTGAAATTGAACCAAAGGTTTGGAGGTGTTACTCTAACCCCAGTTGGCCAAAAGGTATTTTCTCTCATTATGAGAACATTTTTTTATCTTTCTTAAGCCATGTTTTTATGATCATTAGCACATTTTCTTGCAGTGTGTTTCAATGGAGGACCACGACATTGTGGTCCAGCATGGAGCAGCTGTTGTTGATTGCTCATGGGCAAGGTTAGAGGATACGCCATTTGCAAAAATGCGAACATCATATCCTCGTTTGTTACCTTTTCTAGTGGCAGCAAATCCTATTAACTATGGAAAACCATGCAAGCTCTCTTGTGTTGAAGCACTTGCTGCAACTTTTTACTTAACAGGTAAGAAATAATTTAAGGAATTAAGTCTTATTATTTACATCACGATAACATCCCTGAAATTATTTTAATTCTTTAAGGGTTCAAAAATGAAGCAATCTTTTATTTAAGCAAGTTTAAGTGGGGAAAGTCATTCATTACTCTGAATCAAGAACTTCTTGACATCTATGCTAGCTGTAAAAATAGCTCTGAAGTTGTAGCTGCCCAAAATTCATACTTGGCAAGAGTTGAGGAAGAAAGAAGTAATCGAAGAGGTAAGGATGTATACAGTTCTTGATGTGTTCTTTTTCAATCAAGCTGTATTAACAAGATCAGCAAATAATATTAAAAATAAAATGTGGACTTCTTCAATTTCTTTTTTTATTTACAGATTTTCCTTCAAGTAGTTCTGAAGAGAGTTCATCAAATGATGAAGATGAAAGTCAAGAAGAAGAAGCAGCTCAGAAGTTTCAAGAAAAGCCATCTACTAGTACAAAAGAGGCATCTGTTGAACATGGAAATGATGAAAGGAAATGAAATTAATTTGGTGAAATTGAAGTAGCTGTGTTGACTTTTTTTACTGGTTGTTAAAACCAAGTGGGCATTTTCAGGTGAGATATTCAAATTTCTTCGTATACAAATATTTTGCCAAATGTGTCAGCTTAATTTTATGAAAAAACTGTTGATAGAATCTAATGTGGGGAAGTGTCAGGGTCAAACTTGCCATAATTTCAATTTTTATTTTTTGTGTTATGAACAAGCAAATTCGAAATTAAACAGGAAATTGTGCACATAATCTTTGAGTCGAATTCGGTGCATTCATGCTCATTGTAGGGAATCTTGAGAATTAGTTCGATCAGATGGAAAAAAAAAATCACCGCACAGCCCGTAGTCGCTATTTCTTTGAGAAGTTTAGTGGAGTCAGGGTTCCTGGCACATAGGCCACCAGCGCACACCCGTGTCGAGTGGGCGGTATGCCCGACGTCGCAGGCGTCAGTCGCTGCAGGCGGTCATTCAGGCGAATCGGGATGGTATTGCTGGCCATTAGACATTCCCGTGAAGCTTGAACTCCTCGAAAGCTGAATAACAAAAGTACGACGGTGAGAGCATGCGATTGGTTCTCCCGCCAAGATTTCAGCGTATCCTGTTAGTTTTGTTATTAAACTTCAGGCGAGTTGAAGCCTAATTGGAAAGTTATGTTGCTGGTGTAGCTGCGGGCGGATACGATTCCGGTGTCACTCTTCTCACGGCTAATTGATCTGGTCCAGAAGAACGTGCCGATTCTCCACTCCCGCCAATTCATATGCCCTAATAGAGACCACGGACTACGATGCTATCACGGAGTTCCTCACCATGCTCTCTCCTCCCCTCGGCACCATACCCCCCCCCCCCCCCCCCCCCCCCCCCCCCCCACACACACACACGTGGGATGGGGTGAGGGAGGCAGAGCACAGCTAGCTAGCATGCGTTAGTGTCAACGACCTTACTCAAACACGTTCATAAAAGCTGACGGCTGTGGCGCGGGGAGGGGTTGTCGAGACGAGGGGCGAGCCTCGGTCTTTGACCTTGCAGTCGGCATGTAATGTGACCGAGTAGTTGTAACCGGTGTGTCTGTCTGTCTGTCTGTCTGAAATCCAGTCAAGATTCTCGTCAAGACACCGATAGAGGTGCTCTCAGGTACGGACGAAACAGGATTCGTGACAACCTGTCCATCTCATCAGTTTGGATATTTTATTTGCAATGAATGCTGGCGGTTTTACGCAGCGATGCAAACGCGTCTACTACACTACAACCGAACTCGTGGAAAGAGGTTTCGGCGATATGAGATCACATTTCCACAAAGCAGTCGCCATAGGTTGATTAAGGCATGTCTGTAATTCCTGCAGTGGCATTAGAATCAGTCTGATGGATGTGCGAACGAGGGAGGGAATGGGTTGCACATAGTCATTCAAGCGCAACTTTGAACTTAATTTCAAGAACTGACACGTATGCTAGAAACACTCTGCTCTCGTCTTGTTCCTGCCCGAACACAGTCCTGGAAAGCGAAACATGGTACAGCGCAAGCCAGTGCAGGCAGCATGGTTGTCCACCCCTCTCGCTCCGCCGCGGATGGCGGGCGGCCCCGAATGATGCCGTCTCGCTCTCTCACCCCGCTCTCCCTACCCTCACCCCGTGCGCCGGGTCGCGACGCCCGGGGGGGGGGGGGGGGGGGGGGGG
>CABIKL010001609.1:0-14775 GCA_902196195.1 Aptinothrips rufus
AGAAAAATAAGTAAATAACTGAAAAGATTTGAATCTTACCGAAATCGAAACTTACCGGCCGGGTAATATTACCGTAACTTACGGTAACTTACAGAATCTTGCCGGTAATATTACCGGCCTTCGAATCCCTAAACCCCTCAAATTTTGAAACATTACGTATTATTGTGCCCGAAATATTGTCACTCCGAACGGTAAATTATTTTCAAAATATAGAGAGAGCGTCACGGGTTTCAATTCGTCCCCATCGGGTCATGTTTTTCTTTTTACTCACCAATTACGTTTCTTCTACCCGAGCACGAGGGTTTCAAATCTAGGTAAGTCTCGGATCTCGTCCTCGTTGACTTCCAGTTAAAGGTCGTAGGTTCAGGTTACCTAAAATATCCTTCACTCTGGAGGAAGGAGAACCGCGTCCTAACGGAGACCAAGAGGCTGCCTCCCCTCCGCTTCCCTTTCCCAACAAGGCGAGCCCCGGCGAAACGATTAAACGGTGACAAGAAAATTGGATGGTAATCGGGTAGTGTCCTCTCCCCGCTGACTGCTTCGCAAAACGTAGCAAAACGAGCTCACGGACGTTGAAACCCACTCCCATGCCACGGGTACCCTTTTGCAAAGTCATGCTTAACATTCAAGTAAATACTTACTCCTAATAGACCCGACCCAGTGCGAAAGAGGACAACGAATCGATATCGAATCGACGTCGGAAATTCACCGATTTTATGGACAGATCTGGGAGATACGACGTCGATTCCATCCCATCGACGGAGACACTCAAGCTGTCATTACTTCTCACTGGGAATCCTATGCAAGTTCATCCCTGATCTTGAGGAAGTTTAATCTTTTGCGGTTAGCTGAAAATGTCTCTCTGAAAACGCCCATTTTTTTTTAGCTTTTCCTCTTTGACACGCCTTGTAAAAGACGTTTTGTATTTATTTCCTGCTGTGACCAGCACGGTTGAGCTCGAGCTGTACTACCCTGCACTGGTACAGAGCGCCAGGCGCCAGTCTAGGCCAGTTAGACAGTAAACAAGTGCGAGGACTGGCAACCACTAGCGTGTCGATACACTGCAGGGAAGTAGACTTTACACTGGAAGATGAGACAATACCTATGTAAAATTTATTCTACAAACAGTCTGTTAGTAAACAAAAGTTTTCTTTCTTAATCTTTACACAGTTTTTTGTACTTGTGGATTTACGAAATGGTCCGTAGTTTCACAAATCAATCAAAACGATTTTTCTTTGTAACCTTACAAAATGATCACGAAATTTCATCAAATATTCTTGTCTTTTTCGAAAACAATCGTTTAGTTTGAAAAAAAAAAATATTTTGAAAGAAGGTTGTAGTAAAATTGTTGTCCTAAGTTTCTGGAGATTATTTTCCGCAGTGTAGATAAGAATAGAGGAGTGGGGAGTTGGAGAGCGAGCCGTCTCTGGAGGTGCTCCCCGATACTTCACTTTAAAACCCACGCACGCTGCGCCTAAAGATCTAGAGGCGGGGCGGGGCGGGGCGGGGCGGGGCGGGGCGGGGCGGGGCGGGGCGGGGCGGGGCGGGGCGCCCTCCCGGCCAGGGTGCTGCGCCGCGATTCTCTAACAAGGGCGAACACGAGTCGCCCCATTGCGACTGTATTTGCGCAATCTTTTGGCGTGTCCGCCGCGAGGGGCATACAGATGGAGTGCCGTGAGAGTCAGCTAACTCAGCGCGGCTCCGCGTACCGCCCCGCCCCGCCACGCCACGCCCCGCCACGCCCCGACACGCCCCGCCACGCCCCGCCACGCCCCGTCACGCCCCCTCTAATGAAATGCAAGCGCAGTGATCTGACAGGCTGCCAGCGGCAGGAGGGCGCCCACAAGAAAGGGCATGGTAGGGCAGGGCAGGGCAGGGCAGCTCGACTCGCGTTCAGGGATGCGTAAGGTGGCCACACTTCGTGACGGCGGTGAGAAATGACCACAACTGACCGCACAGGACCAACGCAGTGGACGCGGCGGTCAGTTCTTTGGAGGTCGATAGTACTGTGCTTGAGCTGGTAGCCAGTATTCGTCGTACACTCGGTATTCACTCGCCACGGGATGAAGCGGATCTGGACACGAGACGATGTAGCAGGCGAGATTTAATGAACTGATTCGATTTGCGTCCCGACGCTAGCGCGTTGTTTTAAACGTATGTAATTTTAAAAAAAGTCCTTTTTATTTTGCATTTCTGAGCAAGCTCCAATGCACGATTCTGGCACTTTCCCTGCTATTCTTTTTTAATTATCCGGAGCCCAGCGTTGGCTCGAGCTGTAGCAGTGTAGGTAGAGAGAGGCTGCTGGTCGTGAATTCAGCCCTCAAAGCACATCTGCCCTGCTGCTGACTTGCCCTGTCCCGCCCCGCCCCGCCCCGCCCTGGCCTGCCTCTTAGTATTCGAGGTCTTGGACCACGCGTGCTGAATTCGCTGCACTCTCCCGCAGGCACCCCAACACGCGCGTGCGTAACGCGGAGCAGTGCGGTAGCTTCCTCCGCTTGCCCAAGTAGTTTTAACCAGCAAGTTTGGGGCGCAGATCTCCTCGCAAGGCGGTGACCTTGGTGACCTCCAACTAACTACCACCCCCCCCCCCCCCCCCAAACTCGTCCCCCTCCCCTAGCCAGCCATTGCAAGCCGGTGCTTTCCACACCCACACATGACCGTCGCAAATAATTACAACTGGACCCGAAAGAGTTTCACGAGGGCTTGCCGAGTGCCGGCCAGCTATCTCACCTTCTTTTGAGGAGTGAGAGAGAGGGAGAGAGAGATCCCATCTGAGTCTTGTTGCCATTCCCCTGCTGCACAGTCAAAATCTTGTTAACCCTCGGTTTCTGCGATAACGATAAATTTCGTTTAAAATCTCATCGTTATCGCGAATCTATAACCGACCTGTTGTCGACTTATCGATAACAGAACGACATCGTTAACATTTCTGGCCACCGGACGGGGGAAAAGCGGGAGTCGCCCAGGGGACCCAGTTGACACTGAAAAATAATTTTACGGACATCTAAAGGAATAATATTCTCCGCGTCGAGTCAGAGAAACGTTCCTTTGAATCTCAACGCCGCGAGAGTGTCCGCATTAGAAGAGTCCGCGAGAACTCGGAGCGGAGGAGCGACCGATATCACTGCTGCTGGGATTGGATTGGAGTTAGGGAACTCCATGCCGCCCATTTCGCGCCAAAGACTGCTACAACTCATAATTTTTGCATTACCAAACTTTTAATGTTACAGGGCGACGGGAGATGAACAAGGGGATTCATTGAGAGCACTGTGGGAAGGAGCAGACTGGGAGAGGTGGAGGGGGGGGGGGAGGGGAGGGCATGCCATGATGTACCACGAGTCACGCGGCCGCGACATGCTGGTAACCACGACGGGGCGGACGAGTCTTAAATCTTAAATCGAAAGAAAAATGCTAAATTTTCGTGAAACCAACCGAGGAAAATACAAGGCACTTTGATTCGCGACTGGTGACACAATCACTCGAATATTCGAAGTATTTTCCATCCAAATAAAAGAACGGAGTTGTGCAGTAAATTCAACAACAAAAAGAAAAAAAACTTGAAAGTTTTTCTCTTACCCAAAGCGATTCGTTCTGATTATTTAGACCGATGCTTCTTTCTTTTCTCGCCTTTTCTGCTGTACCTAAGTGAGGTCCCTCGATTCTGATAACGGAACCGATACTTGACAAGTATCCCCTGTCCTTTTCTTTCTGTCCGGCTCGGATACATTCACCAGAGCCTGCAGCGCGCGTGGCGGGGCGTGGCGGGGCGTGGCGGGGCGTGGCGGGGCGTGGCGGCGATAGCGTCACTCGATCGGGGGTAACTTTGTGAGATATGGAAGATGTTACTCGACATGGGGCGGTGCAGCAGCAGCAGCAGGCCATCAGGAAACTGTTGAGAAGCGCGGGAAGCCAATTGGAACGGAACTGGCAGCGTCCTGGCGACGAGTTGCTGCAGACAACGCCCTCATCCTTATTTACAGCGATACAAGAGATTTATGGCGATCCGCAGTAATGATATAGCCAGCTGGACGGCCAGCCAAAGACTCCCAAAGCTCTGTTCTGAGAACACGTGCAGAGGCAATTAACTCACAAACTACTCGGGATTAAGTTTCATTCGCTGAGTTTCTTGAAAGACCACCCGGTTCTTGGAGCTAATTATCTTCGTGCGTGGCGGAGAATTCAAATGAAACTCGACGAATAACTCCAGGAGAGGCGACGAAATGATCTGAGTTGGTTCCCGGTGGAATTCTCAACGTATTGGCAATGTGTTTGAAATTCAGCGCGGAGCGGCAATCCCTCCCAGCTGGCCGTGAGCCGACAGGAACCCAGAGATGAGCAACTGTCGGGGAGAGCGAGACAGAGCGACGCCGCCAGTACGCGGAGCGAGTGAGACGGAGCGAGTGGAGCTCGACCCGCCCGGTGCCTGTCCCTGAAGGATCCCAGCGGCCGTGAATTATTTAGTGGGCACTGGATTGATGAGGAGCTCCAGTGTGGAGTCCACACCTGTGCTGTGAGTCTGTTCCACCGCCTTCCAAATCAAGTCAAATCTGTGTTCCTCTCTCATCTCCCCTGGTAACGATGACGGAAATTTAACATTCTCGCTGATTTGAATATCGCCACTGGCAAATTGTCGGTACGGCAACGCTAGCTAGGCAATAAGTTTCGTTTTCATCACTTCGCAGGAATTTAGAAAGCCCCCTTCTGCTTCGTTTGCGTCGATTTTTTTTTTTCCAAATCAGTTTGACTGGATATCGACTACCCCATTTCAAGGCACTAGGTGGGAAAAAGGGATAACTTGTCTTCCATCTATCGCCATTGCCTTTTGATTGGAGCTTTGTGCGCTTCGCGCCCGGTCCTAAAGGCTCTGCTCTCTGCTCCTCGGTTTACTGCTCACCTCAGGGAGTGTGGCTGGAGAAGCACGCTGGCCTATGTGGGAGAAAGAGACGTCCCACACATCAGGCTCCCGGCGTCACTAGCGACCGCATCCTGCTTGACAACCTGTGAATTGAGAGCGCACTTCACTGAACAGCAGCACGCCACGAGGGCTAGGGCTACACTTCAGTTGACAGCGGCCCTTCTTCAGTGGGCCGGTCACTTGACAGCTCCTCGCTTGACAGCACGCTACTTGACAGCTTGTTTCTTGACAGTTCGTCACTGGACAGTTCGTCTATTGACAGCTCCTCAGCTCAACAGTTCGTCACTTAAAAGTCGATTATCTGACACTTCGTCGCTTGACAGTTTGGCAGCTGACAGCGCGTCACTTCACTTGACAGCTCGTCAGTTGACAGCCGCGCGTGTCCTGGGGCTTCCCCCGGCGGCCGGTGGCAGTGCGCGCGGACTATCCCGGTGGCGGGGACGGATCGCGGAGCCCCTGTCAAGTCGCGGGCTGGTCGCCATTTAGTGTCGCTGAGAGCTTGGCGTGGCGTAGCGTGGCGTGGCGCGGCGTGGCGTGGTGTGGGGGTGTGTTCGCGAGCACGCCGGTAAGACGTCCGGCCGGCAGGAGGCTAGCCAGGAGGCCTAGACGAGGCTAAGCGCGCGGGAAGCTCGCGAGGACTGAGGGTGAGAGGGCGCTCTACGCCAGCCGCCACAGGCCCGGGGGTTGGAGGGGGGAGGGGGCGCATGCGCACGGAGGGGAGGGGAGGGACAGGGGGAAGGGCACAGCGCGCGGGACAGACGAAAACGCCGCTCTTTTGACCGCGAGAGGCTGCAGCGGCACCCAAATGGCACATTGTGTACATCCTCATTTGGAAATAGGCATACGCAGAGGTACGTAGGAGAGGGAAAGAAAGGAGAAAGAAAAGGGAAGAAGGGAAAGGAAAAACGGATTGGAAGGAGGAGAAAGTGGAAGGCAGTGAAATAAGGGGGTAGCCTTTATATGCTGAGGGAAGGTGGGATAGAAAGGTACATGGGCTAGAAAATATGGGTAAATCATCTTGTTTCTGACATAGATTAATAGAAAAAATAAATGATAACTAAAGCAATTAAAATGCAAAAGAATGCAAATTAACGAAATTTAAAGCCAAATCACAAGAGTTGGTGTAAATTTATGTTCATTATAC
The DNA here is from genome assembly GCA_902196195.1 of Aptinothrips rufus. Taxonomy (NCBI): domain Eukaryota; kingdom Metazoa; phylum Arthropoda; class Insecta; order Thysanoptera; family Thripidae; genus Aptinothrips; species Aptinothrips rufus. Next base: position 6,060 of record CABIKL010001609.1, read on the forward strand.
TTAATGAAAATGACAAAAAACAAACTGTTGCTTTACTGAACCCACCGTCGCCTTTCGATGTACCCATCACCACCGATTAAAGCTCCATCTTTCACTAGCAGTTAATGGATGTACACCATTTCGTCGCTGCTCTCTCCTGGTGATGCATTCCACTGGACAATGAGGGGGGATATAGGGGGGGGGGGGGGGGGGGGATGACAACCAAATAGCATCAAATAGGGAGGTTAATTCTCCTGATCCTGACCCCCGTATGAACGGGTCGTTGGCTTTCACCGAGCTCATATCGTGTATCTCCTCACCCCACCCCAACCCCTACACGTCGACTCGCCCACCACGCCACATATTTTAACGCACACGCTGGGAATTTGAATAATGAAGGTCGGAGGTCAGCCGCGAAGTTCCCACTCGGCCCCCGGGGTCGCTAGTGGTACTCTTAGCGGCTAGCGCCCACAGATGTATGATTTCAGATAGGTGGGAAAATGTACCCAAATGGAGCCGGCATTTCAACTCACGACGACTATTTTGGTATTCTTCCCGTGTGAAATAGAGCGATAAACTACAAATTTGACTAAATTTCCATTACATTTTTATTTGTTTAACAAAATGTCATAAATTTGAGGAACGAAATTCAATTTGAAGAAAAATTTTATTCAGTTTAGTTAAGTTTATTCGAAATTTGTTTCAACCTCAAGTTAAGTTTGTCTTAAATTTCGGGATGAACATACGATGATCCGAAAGGAAATGTGTTGCAATTCAAGAAATGCCTCAAAAACTTCGGAAATTTATGACAAATTAAAAAAAAAATAAAAAAAATATTTTATTTTTATTTGTTTGCGACGGGTTGGGTTTCGCAGTCCTCAGAGTGTCAGTGAACTGGCCAAGTGATCCACTCCTCGTAGCGCCCCTGGAGCTCTGCTCTGCTGGAGTCGCTCTGTCGCGGGGTATTGCCGAAGGGGTGTAGAGCCGCTGCGGCGCACTGCGGCGAGCGGAACGGTAGCGCCCTCCAATGGCAACGCACTGTAACTGCACGCCCTCACGCGGGAGCGGGGGTGGGCAGCACGCCTGCCTAGCCAGGCCTGGCCTGGCGCGAGTCGAGATCACTTTCGAAACCACCCCTGCGCTCAGCCAGACCGACGCCCCCGAACCCGAAATAGACTGAGGTATTCACGGAGCTCGCATCCCTCTCTCACTACCTCTCCCTACCCCCCTCCTCATTAATTCGAGTTGACGCTGCGAGCCATTACCGTAAAAAAGGGGTGATTTCGATCAGGGGTTCGACTTTGGTCAGTTTTTTATTTTCACAGTGTTTCACCTTGAATAACTCTAAAAAAAATCAGCTACATTCTATTGTTTTGTCTGACGATTATTTTTGCGGGTGCTCGGGTAAAAAATTTGCTGTTTCCATGATTTTTTTTGTTAGAAATTTCAAAGGACCGAATGAAATCACCCCGTAATCGAAATCGCCCAACGCGCAGATCGATATTTGTTAACAATAAACGTGATATACTTCCAAAAAGAATATTTTCTTTGGAAAATCACTTTGAGCGTACGAGTCATCACGCGGAAGGGATGATCTATAAATTACGGAACATGAAGATAGATAACTGTTGCCTCCTAGAACTAACTTTCTCATAGCAGAATTGAACTCGTGCAACACATGGGTGACGTAGAAAACCTGTGTATGTTTGAGTCCTTCACTCCCCGAAGGAGGAGTCCTTTCTTATTACAAGACCAGGACTTGCGAAAAAGTGGTCTGTTCGGAAACGGCAAGTTGTTGGAGGCGTAAGTGGACGGGCGGAGGCCGGGGTGGAGCGGGGGAAAGAGGGTGCGAGAACGGCGCAGGACAAAGTGGGGAGGGGTGGCTGGAGGTCAGTGAAAAATTCATACTCCTGAAAGGTAATGAGCGGACAGCTAGGAGCTGAGGTGAGGGCGTGAGGAGGGGGGATAAGCCCCCCATCGTTTGCGTGCGCTGCAGGCATATGGCGTGCGGCTCCCGCTGGCTGACAGGACGGGGCGGGCCCAGTGAGCCGGGCTGGGGGCGTCCAGAAATGACGTAACACGGCGGCCGAGACTTGGCGGCCCGAGCACGCAGGTTTACTGCACCCCAAGGGCGTGGGCGAGGCGACCCCCAGTCAGCGGTTACCTCGGTGTTCACACCGCGGACTGCGGACACTCTTCCAAACCGCTGGGGACACTTTGACTATGTGGGTCAAGGTGAAGCAATGCTCGCGACTTGGCGTGCAGAGGTTATGGCAAAGCCCGCCCGAGATCGTGCAGAGGTTGGCAATGCTCGTGCATGGGCGTACAGAGGTTGGCAGTAGTGCCGCAGCTCGTGGCTCGTATAACGGTTGCAAAGCACATCTCTATGATAATCACGCTGGTGTGATGGGGTGTCATGGGACGAGGATGGCGGATATTGGGGGTTGTAGAACAACTAACTGTGATCATCACAGAGATTGGAGAGACCAAATGAAATATTAACGACCACGGACGAGGCCACGGGTGTCTGCAGAGCAGCTACAGGAACATGACTCGGGCGAGGTGTCAGCAGTAGGGGCTCTAACGGCCTCTCGCAAAGCATGTGATTGGACGCTACTAAGTAAAACAAAATCGTATGTATTCTTGCGCTGAAATTCTATTCTACTTCCTAACTCATTTCGTCTTTCGTACTACACAAATTAATAGAGGAATGAAACGATTTCAATTACTGACCTAGACTATTTCCATTTTTACGTCCTCTTGCAGCTGGAGCCCCTTTTACAACCATGAGCTCCATGCTAATTCAGCGCTCTGTATGCAAACTAAGCGCATGCTATTCAACAATAATTCAAAACGCGTGTGGTCGACATGAAATCGTTTTCCAGTAGGCAGAACTCCGGCAGTGCTGGCCGAGACGTTATTTGATTGCGGCCGCTCTCCGCCGCTCCAGTCCCTCTAGTCGGGGAGGGAAGGGGAGGGAGGGGGTAGGCGCACCGCCCCGCTTGGCGCGCTTGGCGGCCAGCACGCCACGCCAGTCCAGTCTGTCAGTGTGTCGCGGACCGGTGTGCGGAGCGGCTCGCCTCTGTTCTGTACCTGTACCCCGGTGCGTGGCGTGGCGCGGCGTGGCGTGGCGCGGCGTGGCGTGGCGCGGCGCGGCGTGGCGACCCGCACGAACATACACCATGCAGTGGACGGCATCCTCGGGGACGGCGCCCCGCAGGGAGCAGCGCGATATGAGCTGAGAGCGAACCGCGCTACTGAAGTGAGTGAGTGCAGACGACAGACCCACCAACACGAACAACTGACAGCTTTTCCCTGCGCTAGCTCAAGTCTTGAGTGTCATTCCTCTGCTCTAATAGGGTATTCCAATGATAGCCAGACCGGAAACAAGAAGAACAAAACGAAACGGTGAGCGGGGGAGCGGGGAGCTGCAGCGGGAATACTCCTCTCCCCCCTTGCCGTGTCGTTTTGTTGTTCTTATTTCCGGTCTGGCTATCATTGGAATACCCTATTCAAACAGTCGCGGGCCAACTTGAACTTGAGCTTGAACTTGTGAGGCGAGGCGCGCCGATATCCCCACGTCCCATTGTCCGCCGCACGCGGAAGAGCAAATGTCACGTGGTGTGGCCGGCGAGGAAGGAATCGGAGAGTCGTACGTAACAACAACAACAAAAACAAAGCGCAACAGCATTGAGGACAACAACGGCAACAAACACAACAACAACAAATACATCTGGCCTGCTGTACTCCACAACCGAGAGATTAGTGCTAAACAAATGCACTAGTTCCATGGCGCTCCGAGTCCATTGTCGCATTGTTTTGGTGCTGAGAGTAGCACGTTCTTGAGCAACAGTCTATACCCCATGATGGTCTGCATTCTCCGCTGTTCCCATTGAAAGTCCCCAGCACGTGGGGTAGGAACTAATGGTCATCCTAGCGCATAACATTGACATCCGCGTGCGTTGACAGTGCACGTGTAAGTGCGTGCGCATGTGAACTGTGATCGCGCGTAAACCAGCAGCTCAGGTCGGCGGAGTATTGATTGTACCTCAGCAAACGATAAGGCCCATAAACAATGGACGGTTCACAGTATGTGCTTTTCCTGCAACAGCAGCTTTGTTAACTTCTGTTCATGTCGCTGATCTTTTGACAGTGATAGTATTATCAGTGTATTTTGGACTATGGTCATTACCATAAAATATTGGTGGTAAAAATTTTACTATAATTTTTCTGATGCTAAAATACTTGTTATCCTGAAAATCAATGGTAATTTCGGTCATCTTGTCAAAGATTACTAAACCAAAAACAATGGCCATTGGTAATGACCTTTGTGATGAAGAATGCCATTAAAAAGTATGGCAAATTAACACAATTCCAAAAACATTGATGGTCCTCGAAGGAATTCAAACCGAGCTGTCACCATACAATGCAAGTCCACATTCGTATTCATAGCCGGCTACGAGTCCCAGGGCCCTTGGGATATTCCCCTTCCGGACTTAGCTCCGTCGGATCGCCTGGCCTGGCCTAGCCTGGCCCGCCTGAAGTCACCCTCGTGAACTAACTGAACTATCATCTGATGTGTCAATGTGGCACGGTTTAATAATGGAGACAAACAATGGGGTCGCACCCGGAACTAGGGTGTGGGCGGGAGCCAGACCCCAATTGGCGGTCGCGACTAAAGTCATAATCCAAAGGTAAACTACCGAGGAGGCAGTAGCATAATAGGGTCGCACTATTGGCCCGCTTTCACCTGTGTTTGTTCACATTGTGGAAAGTTTGGACAGATTCGAAGTCATATACTGTTCAGTGTCTGCCTCCTCGTCCTAACCTGGCTATCTTGAAGAGACTCGTTCACGCCGCACGTAGTTTGTGTAAAGGGGTGGAACAATGGAAATCAAAAGTAAAGGTATTGAGAGCGTTCAGTGCTAGGAGATATCTGAGAATTAGTCGCGGACTCGGTTCTCTGTCGGAGGTATCAGGCACATTAGGGTAACCCAATCCAGAAACCGAGAATAAAATAATAATTCTTTAACCCAAAAATATTTTTACCCTCTGTTTCTGGATAGGGTGGTCCTAGAATCTGCAATCTAAATCTCTAGTACGTTTTTTTTTCGGACTTTAGACATAACTAGAGTTAAAATATAATGAAAATCTAGTGCGACTTTTTACTAAAACAAAGTTGTGTGATTAAGTAGAACAAAATTGCCACTCATTCTAGTTATCCTTTGAAAGTTTCTAAGTCTGGACCTAACCGTTGCTAGACATGTAGAGTGTGCGTTTCGTTCTCTGTGCCCCAAAGGACGCAGGCAGCTCGATCACGATGCGCCGGGGGTATTGTTCCATTTCCGCAGTCAGAGGCAATATCCTACGTGCCTGTCACCGTCTTTTATGATGGTAATTTATGGCTGCTCCCTCAGCGAAATGTGTTGTTGTTGTTACCGCTGCTGCCTCTGTCGCGGGGGTGATCTCCCTGCGGAGCGAGATAGGATGTGGGGGGACCGTCCTGCAATGCACTGCAATGGGCTCGATCGATATAGTATAAGAGCCGCTCAATAATTACCTCGCGAGCTTACGTTTTGGATCGTTCTAACAAGCAGAAAAAACGAGCTTGATAATACCTTCGGGAGCTCAAGTAGGTATATCTGCAGGAGAGGGAGGGTGTGGGGGAGGGGGAGGGGAGGGGGAGGGGGAGGGGGAGGGGGAGGGGGAGCGGGAACTGGGCGAGGTAAGCGGGCGTCTCGGTGATCGAGCACTTGGTCAACACATCGGCGTCACCGATGGTTCGGGATCAGACCAATCTCGGAGGGATGAGGAACGGATGGGGATGAACGATGGGAGTGAAGTCAGGTGACAAATGCGGCCTGCTAGTGACCCCCGGCTCACTGACCTACACTGTCCAAAGAAATGCCAGTTTTGGAGAGTCCTTTCTGGAGAAATAGCACCATTTTTTAATTTCTGTTGGTCATTTTGAGAGTTGTGCCAAAATGATCAGGGCACCCTATAACGCATTTCTACATAATCCTCAGAATGAGGATTGAATTAAATAATGATCTGAAATGTATGTAACTTACATATTACTGAAACGCAATACAACTAATTTTCTAGGAGCTCCACACTAAGACTCTTGGCTTGGCAGGAACGGATGAATGAATAACTCGGTTTGATTTGGAACAAATTCTAATAATGGAAGCGTACAGTAAGCTCCTCTTCGCGGGGGGTCGCTACAAGCTGTAGCGGGGCTGACTGCCTACCTGCCACCTCCTTTCATGGTACTCGGCGTCGCCTTGTTTGCGATCCCCCCCCCCCCCCCTCTCCACCAGCCGTATACTTTACGGGTCTTCTGCGAGGATGAAATTTCTTAAGAGACATGCATTATTCCTGCTTTTTCTTTGTTCTCGTAGCTCTGGCCCCCCTTCCCCACCCCCACCCCTCCCTCGCTGCGTCCAACCCGCCGTGATGGACCTCTCGGCTCTCCGCGTGAAGTCAGAAATGATGGTAACGCGCGCGATGTCGATTCGACACGTTAATTTTGCTGCTCGACTTGTCAGTCTTGCCTTTCAAGCAGTCGGCGGTTCATCGATGAAACATCGAGTTGCCGTGAGCCAGGCCGCGTGATGTTGGGACTTCCCTCCTCCCCAGGCCCACTCGGCCACAGCAGACTGCAACGGAAGGGATTTGGATTGGAGTGGGGCGACCAGGCGTCTGAGGGACTTTAAGCACGCCACCGGCCTACCTAGGTGGGGCGTGGTGTGGCGGGGCGTGGCGGGGCGTGGCGGGGCGTGGCGTGGCGGGGCGTGGCTTTGTGTGTCGCGGCGCTGCGAGGCCTAGTTGTGTTACTCGGGCTCCAGCCCTGGCCCTAGCCCCTATCCCTACCGCTTTACCTGAGTCATTATTTATACGGGTCGTTATTGCAGTTAGAGCCCAGCAGGGCGACCGTTTGGTTTCGTATCGACCTCCTAGCTTGCCATCCGCGTCCTTTGACAGCTGTAACCTCAAGACAGGAAGATACCGCTGCTAAAGCTGTCAGCAGCTGGGCATTCCCTGCCCACGACAGTTGCAGCCGTTTAACATTTCCGGTGTGATTATCATGAAGTAGTGCCAGGCTCAACTCCAGGGAACTGACGCGGCTGCTTCGCATAGCGTGGCCGTGTTCCTTCTTACTTCATCCCTTCCTCGTCCTCCGTTGTTTCCAACCCGCGTGACCTTACAGCACTGCCTTGCTCTAACCACGCGCCACTTTGCCCAGGTCTGCCTGCCTGGCTGGCTGGCTGCCTGGCTGGCTGCCTGGCTGCCTGCCTGGCCCTGTCACGGTGCAAGGCCTTACATTTGGCCTACCTAGCGGTAACCTTAGCGAAACATGCACCTCCCTCCTTTCACCTTGAAGTACTACACTCATTCCATTCTGTTCGTTTCGAGATGACGCCGCAATTCGATTCAGAGACATCTTTCTTAGAAACGTCTCGTTCGCTTTATTTGCGGCGCATTTCAGAGGTCGTCCTCAGGCCTGTGCCTGCACTTTTAGCTGATCAGGACGTAAAATGGGTCCGCACAAATATTTACTTGTTTCTGTGAGGGAATGCCCAATCGTCTTTGAGTCTCGCATCGTCTATGGGTCGGAAGCTTTTACATATGCCGGCGTGGGCCGCTTCATATGAGTCGGTAATGAGGGCCCCCTCCCCTCCCCCACCCCCGCCCCCTCTCACTCAGAGCCAAGTGGGGTGAGCTCACCGATTGTGTGGGCATCGTGTGACAGAGGGAAGGGTGGGCAGGGAATGCTAGAAAGAGAACGAGCGTGTGAAAGCCAGCTGCTACAAGCACGGTGGGCAGCGCGCTCACGCGAGATCCAGCCACGCCACGCCACGCCACGCCACGCCACGCCACGCCACGCCACGCCACGCCACGCCACGCCACGCCACGCCCAAGCTCATTGCTGGACTTAGGTCGAGCGCTCGATATCTCATGGAGAACGCGAGGCTCGGGAAAACAAAGTCAAGTCGTTACCTTACAAACTAAGCGCTCCGCTGAGCTGACAGAGCTACTTTGAGTTGCTCGAATCTGAGGTACCCTCCACCAAGGTTAGGTTAGGTTAGGTGTCGAACGCAGCTGGACTATGGGCACCCGCAGTGGAAGACGATCCTACGGCCCTTGCTCTCTCTCTCTCTCTCTCTCACATAAGGTGTGTCACGAGTGTTAAATCTAAAGCCACAGGCGTTGACCTACTCCCAATAACATTTATTAAACTTTGTCTCCCTGCAATATTGCCTGTGCTAGAACATCTCTTTAATTTTAGCCTGCAAAACGGCTGCTTTCCAGCCCTATGGAAAATGGCCAACATTGTACCTATTCCTAAAACCTCAAGTCCTGCTGAGTGCAAGGATTACCGGCCGGTGAGCATATTATGCGTTCTTGCTAAGGTATTAGAGAAATTAGTTCATAGCCAAGTGTATGAGTTTACTTCTGCTGTCAATATTCTTCCAACTTTTCAATCTGGTTTCCGTAAAGGCCATAGTACTATAACGGCTCTACTGAGAGTAACAGATGATATACGGAAATCTATAGATGATAGGAAGGTTACAGCGCTAGCACTGTTTGACCTCAGTAAGGCATTTGACTGTGTTCACCATGAATTACTGTTAGTAAAGTTAAGCAATCTGGGATTCTCTGACTCTGTCGTACAGTGGTTTAAGTCGTACCTTGAGGAAAGAAAACATCGCGTGTACATTAATGATTCTGTGCT
>CABIKL010001610.1:0-14771 GCA_902196195.1 Aptinothrips rufus
CCCCCCCCCCCCCCCCCCCCCCCCCCCCCCCCTCGTGTCGCGGCCTTGACTGACAGTCTCGGCACTTCCACGAGGAACTGACCTGACTGGGACGTGATGTAGGCACACGCACCGACAAGAACAAGAAGTGCCAAAGTTTCCAACCAAATCGTACACCTCATGGTCGCTAATTTGCTGGCAAGGCCGCACGTTTGGGCACGGTGCATCGTACCCGGCTCAAACTATACCGCAGAGAGGGCTAGGATACCTTTACCCACTGGTGCAAGTCTGGTCCAAACATAGAAGCAAGGATTTAAAGGATTTAAACCTGAACATGGCAGCCTAATTGTATCATTTTGACTTCTGGTGTCGAGCACCAATAGAACGACAGTAGAAAGTCAAAATGTTGACGTTTAAATCTTTGCTTCTGTGCTTCGGGCAAAGTTACCCAGGGGAAAATTCTGGCCAGAAAATTTCACAGTTGGTGGAAATTTCTGGGACAGATTTACCAGTGGGAAAAGTAGTACTGCACTGCCAGTTTAAAAGCTCCAAATCGAAGGGCTGGTCTTCAACCCTGTGGGAAGTAACCATAGGCCATTCCGACTTCCTTCAAATGGGAGGGTTGAAACTTTCTGAGTGTAAAGAACGTTCGAAGTAAATTATTAACCAGGACAAACTGTAGGTACAAAACTTTAATCATAGAATCGATCATGTTGAACTTCGATCTCGAGAAGAAGTTCAGTGCGTCACGTAGGATACAGGCTGGGTGCAAGACGCTGAACTGTCTTCGCGTAACAGGCTGTATTAGCGTCTTGCCCACAGGGAGTTTGAATCCCCCTGTTTGAAGGCACGTCGAAGACTGTGGTCTTCCGCTGAACAAAATAGTGAGTCTTATTCCAAGTTTCCCGGCTAGAATTTTTGTTCGTCTCTTGAGCTTACCTCGCCCTCACATTAACTTCATAAGATTCCGATCTCACTCGCACGTTCTCAGGCCCGCCCCGGTAAAGAGTGAGTCCTTCAGAGCTTTCAGCTGTGGCGTGGCGTGGCGTGGCGTGGCATGGCGTGGCGTGGCGTGGCGTGGCATGCGCAGTACTTCATGTCACGCTGTGTCATGTCATGTCCATGCAACCAGCCAAGGGGCCATTTCACATCCAAAAGCAGAGGCGGTGTGGTGCGGCGCACTGGTCGCCCACCCCGCCCTTCCTAGCCCCGCCCCTTCCCTCCCCGCCCCTCCGTGCGGTTTGCGGGCAAAGAAACCTGCCAGCGCGCTTCACCCCCCCCCCCCTTTCCCCTTCTTTTCCCCTCCCCCAAACCCTTTTCCCTCGGTCCCCGCCTCGCTCACATGCAGGCAGGATGTCTTCACTGTCCATGGCGCCATGTCCGGTGACAGGACAGACCCGCGGACAGACAGACAGACCGACAAACAGACAGACAGGCCGTGGATGTCCAGTTCCTGCTTCATTACTAAAACTTTAAGTAGTGTCCTGCCTACCAGACCGACCTACCTGTACCTGTCCTGGAATGAATTTCTAGATCCTTCCCTTCCAATGCCGCAGACAATGTGGGGTCTGCAGTACATCTTTCGACACTGTCTAAATAAATTTCGTGTAAAAATACTAATTTTTCTGCAGCGTTTGGTCAACCAGTACGCAATATTCGGCTCTGCTGCTTCGCGTTATAACGCCTGTCCAGGTACTTGTATGTTTACGGTCGAGTTTACGGTGCTGTAACGCGAGCAATTTCTCGAATCACCTCCTTTCAGTCGCATTGAATCGGAATCGCGTCCCGCATCCACTCGTGCGACTACAGACACGAAGGGCGGGGCGGGGCGGGGCGGGGCGGGGCGGGGCGGGGCGGGGCGTGGCGGGATATCAGAGCGGGCGCCGGCTGGTTGCATAACTGCAGCTAAGGACGCGGGGGGTAACATGGTGGGGCGACCCAGGCCAGGACAGTGCAGCACGTGGTGGGGCGGGGCGGGGCGGTCCAGCCGCTTTCTGATCATGCGGCTAGGCACTCGCAGCATGGCTTCGCTTAGTTTTGCCGCTTTGGTGGAGGAAAAAGCTGTCCTTCTACACTGGAAATTGCAATGTGATACTTATCGCACGGATTGTGTGTTAGAATTAACACTTCCCCCATGCATTTTTTTGGGAACCAATTGCGGGAGTGATAAAGATTAACACAAGTTGCGTGCGAAAACAAATTATCACTCCTGCCATTGATTTCCACGACGTACATGGGAGGTGTGTTAAAAATTAACGTTCTGTGCAAGCATTATCACATCCCAATTTCCAGAGTAAGTTCACGTGCCTTCACGCTCGCTTCACGTCCCACCCTGAGCCCTACCTCCGCCCCGCGGCGGCTGGACCAGCAGCTGCCGCCGCGTCCCCTCTAGGATAACCAACTCTTTCTATCGCCTTCGTGCCTCGCAAACAGTGGGCTGCAGCCAGGCTGTAGTCGCTGCTCCAAGCTGCAGCCAGGCTCTATTAACCGGCGAGGGGCACCTCACTTCTGAAATGACTGAACCGTGACTGGTGACTGGAATAGACTGAAGGCCAAGGCCAGTACTACTAGATAATTTCATGAAAATCGATGAAAATAGCTGTAAAACAAGTGTTTTTTTTGTTTGTTTTTATTTTAGTTTTATGACAAATTTTTCATAAAATTAAACAATTTGAATGACAAGAACTTTGACTAAAATTACTAAAAAGTAACTGGACGAAGAGCCGTACACTTGAATGGAGAAAGTGAGGTAGGCTACCCCTCGGTTGTAGCTACCCCGGGCTGTACCCAGACCCAGGCTATAGCTCGCTGCAGTAGCTACTGCATCTCGGGCAGAATCAATCAGAGCTCTGCTGATTGGTGTCCAAGTTGGCCAAGGTGACTCCGGTGTGGCGCGATGGGGCGGGGCGTGGCGGGGCGTGGCGGGGCGGCGTGCCGTCAGCGAGGCTCTCTTCAAGTGTGTCCGTCCCTCCCCCGCGATGCACCGCCATCAAGTCGATGCCGCTCCCGTTACCGTGCGGCAGACTGAACGAGTGCTGGGATCTGAGCTGAGCTGAGCTGCCGGGAAACAGGCTCGCTCTGTCAAATGTAGGTCATGGCGAGGACCTTAGGAGGTAATGCAGTTCTCTTGAACATTGATTCGTCTTCAACTGCTGATAATGTCAAGTGCAATGCTCTGCACTCTCACTGAGAACTCTTTTTGACAGTTGTCTTGAGGTTTAAAATGTTAACATAAGCCCGCAATTTGTATCAAAAATTATTATAATGTTTTAGAATTAATAGGATATAAACAATAGAAAATTTTGAATCTTAAAACATTTATTATTGTTGCTGCGAACAAGATATATTTGTAACTGAATTGAAGTTTTAAACAGCAATACTAGAGGGACAGCGTCTTGACGTCCCCTCTGCGCGGCCCTGCAGTCGGGTACGCGCTTAGAGGCGAGGTGAACTGTACTAGAGCGACCATAACGGACCTGCGGTCAGAGGAGTCTGGCCGCCTGGGCGCCTCTCCTCGCCAGGTCGTGCCTGCACAAATCCGAAGGGAGGGAAGGGAATCCGACAGCGACATTCATAAGTCCGACCTGTATCGGAGCGCGTGAATAGCACTGATACTATCGGCTCAGCTAGACTCGTCTCGACTCATGATGGGGGATATTTAAGCAAACTCCGGCCGTCAGGGGCGCCACTGTAGTTGGCTACACTCCGCTGCACCTGAATGATGGCAGCGTTCCGACATTTGGGTGCGCATCATAATATTTGGAAGAAGGAATGGGTCTAGACGAGAAATTACTAGCCTACTTTCAGTCTTTGAAAGTTTCCGAACTTGAAGCGGAGCTGCAGCCGACTATATCCAACGCTAGTGGCGCACCTGGCGGGCGGAGTTTGCGTAAATATCCCCGATCGAGTGGACGTGTATGCTTTCAGCACCCTGCCGGAACGGGGGCTTCAGCACCTGGTCTTGGAATGCTGTGTGTCGATCCAATCACCAGACCGTGAAACTGGCCTTGTTCCAGGTGGATAGAAGCAGAGCCCGAGTATGTTAGGCGTTAGGCTGGATTAACTCAGCTTGGAGCTCTAGCTGTGGGGGGCTGTGGGGTCAAATTGAGTAAAAGTGATAACCACGCGGGGTGGATAATAATACTGAGAAAGGCTTGAAAATTTCGATAGAGGCAGCACCTTGTCCTCCTTAAACTGAAAACGGGATTCGCACTTTGGCTGTCAAGGAAGGATGTTTCGGTACATCACAGCTTGAAGTGAAACCTCTCACCCTTTTTTCAGTATAAGCTTTGTGATTTTTGCACTTTTAGTTAGTTTAATGCTTACTCGCATGCCGACAATCAGCTTATCCCTTGTCCCGCCGCCGCCGACTTGATGTTGACCCCGCGAGCACTGGTGGCATACTGGCATGTAGCATGTGCAGTTGTGAGTGCGGGGCGGGGCGGGGCGGGCAAGGCTCTCTGCGTGGCAGCACACGTGCCCAATTATGCTAGGGATCACGTTTCGCGGCTCGAGCTTGCTCTGTTTTGCTCGCGTCTACGTTTGTCGGGCTGACCTACCTCGACTTACTCGACCCGGCCGAGCCAGTTCGTGTCGTGAGCCGCGTTGGTGACGCGGGGCGGGGCGGGGCGGGGCGGGGCGGGGCGGGGCGGGGCGGGGCAGGGAACTGTTCGGTGTGCTCTGGCTATCACATCCCCGCTTTGCGCGAAACCTACATCCGGCCGGAATCGAGAAATACTTGAGTTGCTCCTCCATTCTTCAAGCTCACCGGAATGAATGGTGCGCGGTGTGTCTCATCGGAGGATGAGATACAAGCAGTCGTCGTTCGCACGGTCTGGCGGCCTAGTGCGCTATTGCTCGTGACCTGGCTCCCCCCGCCCCCTCCCCCAACCCGCCCCGCCCCTCTCTTGACCTGCCTCCCTCTGTCCCGGCATCAGACTGACTGACTAACGGTGGGTTTTAAACATGCACTACGTGACGTGCTCGCCCTGATGCGATCCGCCAGCGATTTGTGTGTCTGAGCCGACTTGCTCTGCCGCGCACGTCTGGGGAGACCGTGTGCCAGGGCGAGGACAGTTCTCCCCCCCCCCCCCCCCCCCCCCCCCCCCCCCCCCCCCCCCCCCCCCCCCCCCCCCACCCCTCCAACCCCACCCCACCCCACCCCACCCGCCCCGCCTCATCGCACCGCAAACGGGACGCGACAGGGGCGGGGCGGGGTGGGGCGGGAGGAGCAGGCCGGGGTGCTGTGAGCCTAGCGGCAGTCCCCGCTGCTGGGCTGCTGGGCCCAGGCAGTGAAGCTGCCGAATCATTCGCTGGAATATCTCTTTTTTTTTTTATTTCGTCGCACCGTGGATCGGGTGCGAGTAATTTGTGTCCCCCAGGAGCCCGGACAATTATAATCATTTTCGTCTCGGCGTCGCCGACATTCTTTGGGTGGGCTTGGCTCTAATGCACGACAGCCCGCCCGGAGTGTGTCTCGGCCGGGCTTGGCTCGCAGAACGCGTCTCAGTTGAACTTGTCACTGAAACCCGGCTGAAAAACCTTGCCAGATTGCAGTGCATATTACAGCTTCAAGAATGTCAGTGTCTATTCGAAGTGAAGTTCATGTTGATGCTTATAGCGTTGGCCCCGAGGCCGCTCGTTGGTCTTATGGATTTATAAGTCTACATGTGTACACGAGTAGCACTCGGTCACTAGAGTCCCCCCTTCCTCTCCCATTCCCACAGACTGGAGGAGAAGAATTGCTAACGGTACTTGACAAGAAAATGTCTTTGTTATTGTGGATCTGGATCTTGTTAGAAACTATGTACCCTACAGACCAGCAGCTCAAGCCGGGCAGTATGCAGTAATTACTGAACAGTGATGTCACAAGATGACATGAAGCCTTCCTCTATTGTGACGTGCTATGGGGAGTGGTACGGACGACGGTCCCCAGTTTCTGCCAGTTTGCAGCTACTCGGTTTCCCAACTACTTCGTGGCTGCGACCTGCCTGTACCCACTTTCAGCATTAATTACAATTTAATTGTCGTTTTACTTTTGAGGTGGCCCATTAGTTGGAATGCGAAACTTGGCTTGGAAATGGGCCATGGTGCGGCGTGCGGTGAGGCAGGGGCGGGGTGGACTGGCGTGGACTGGCGTGGCGTGACGTGGCGTCCTGTGGTTGGGACCACGACCAGACCTTGATGGAAATGAGAGAAATACAGCATTCGCATTTCGTCTCTTGGCAAGGTGTGTTCGTCGTTCAGAAACTCATTTATGCATTCATGGATTCGTTGGTGTGGGGCTACGTGAAGAGGATTGATTTAGTTGGGGGTACTCGGTTACACACGTAGAAAAATACAAAATCCAGATTCTGGGGCAACCCAACCCAAACACCAATTGTTACAAAATATTATTTTTGGTTATTTTGAGACCTGTTCCAAAATGGGAAGCGCGTTTTGGAATCGGTCACAAAATAATGTTTAGAAATATGTTTCGTGATATTTTTTCACCCCTTAGATTTTGAGATAGATTGCCCAGAATGTGATTTTTGGCTCAAACCTGTGTCTAGCGTCGATTGGACAGTGAGTCGTGTAATCATGTGTACACAATTTCGGTATTTTTGTTAGAACATTGATATTTTACTTCGTTTCGAAAGAATTTCATGATAACCGGAGCTATGTATTAGCACTGTCTTGTCATTAACAGGCTGAAGACACTAATATTCCAGCTAAATTGTTGATTTCATTGCCTATAATCCGATCTAATCAGTGCAATCATGTGATTCTGTGCACATGTCAAGTCGAGTGAGTGACCCCTCGACATGATGAGAGTACTCTGTCTGTGTTCCATTCACATCAGAGCGTGATGATAACGCGTGTGGTTCCTCTAGAACGTGCACAGCGTCTGATAATGTGGCAAGGCCTACAGCACGCTCGGGGCGGGGCCTCGTCACCACTGGATACTGGCAAAGAAATGTGACGCGCGTAATTTCTCATACCACACCTTCAATTTTCATACTGGGCTGGTGCGGCGGCAGTCGCAGCACTCGTTTCCGCTGTCACTAGCCGAGACGTCGGACTAGGCGGGATAGCCATCGCGTTTCTTTGCCGTATCCAGGTCTTTAGTCTCTGGGTGCGCGAATCTCGACCGCGCGGCGCGGAAGATGCCTGAGAAGTTCCGCCATTGCCAAACAACAACTCCTCGCCGCGCCGCTCCTCGGCTGACTCCTGACCGTGCCGGCCCGTGGCGTGCACGCGATCCTCTAGGGTCCCGTCGCTGGAGTCCAGCCGCTGGAGTCTAACGGAGGAAATCCTATTCCTTTGGAACCGAGTCTGTCGTTGTGGCCCATGGTTCCAATCTTGCTGGAAGGAAACTGGAGTTAGTCAGCAGTCACTGGAGCACACTGTAGTACACACTGACGTCACGCGCTGGAGTACAAACTGGAGTACACACTGGAATGTACTTTGGACCGGAGTGCACACTAGTGTACACTGGAGCGCCCACTTCAGTCGCAGTCGTCTTGGATGGAGCAGATGTTTATCGTTATCTCGTGAACTCATCAGTCTGTGATTGACAAACAGAGATACATATTGACCGGAACCAAATTTCGCCCCAAAATCAGAACAGCATGGTAACAAAAAATCAGGTATCGAAGGGAAAGTTTGTCGCGCCTTAGTGGCGATTTGAGGAACGTCTTAAAATGACGGCAGCTAACGTTGCTCGGTGACTGGATGAAACTGCGTTCCTCTCTTTCTGGGGGCCACTGGAGAAGTCTTCTGGAACTGACTGGAGCCCACTGCAGGCCAGGCCAGTCACTGGCTTGATGTGCTCGCTCCGACAGGTTCGTGTGCATCGCCCAGCGGTTCCTGGCCGGGCGGGCCTGCCCTGCCGGCCCTGGTGTCCTCGCACGACATGCCCCTAGCGGCCCGTTCAACACACCGAAGTACGAATTGGTCCTTTCCGCCCCGCCTCACGCCACCCCGCCCCGCCCCGCCCCGCCTGAGCCACGGATGTCGCCTCAGTAACGGGCCTGTCTCCGTCCCGCGCCGAGGCGTGGCGTGGCGCGGCGCGGCGCAGCGTCGCAGAGCAAGCAAAGGAAGCAGCCATTTCCTTCGGCATCGTGATTGTTGGGTTATTCTTGTTTTCGCAGGGCAGCGGCTCCGTTATGGGAAGCCGCCGGTCGTCGTATCGCATCGCGTCGCAAGGACTTACTGCCCAGCGCGTTGAGTTCCAAACCAATTCCACTAATTCGATGTGTGGTGATAATTAAATAGTTATACTATGTACTACTCATTTCTGTACTTAAAGGGCTTTGATGTCTTAATTACAAATCGAATCGTTATAATACCGTCACTTAGGGTGAGTTTGTACTTACGGGGTGAGTTCGGACAGCGCCCAACCTCATGTAAGGCCAGTTTCGGCCGCATCAATCATTTACAGTGCACATGCAACAGGACTAAACTCACCCCTGAGTCCAAACTCACAAGTGGCAGTACACGGCTCACCTTGCCGGCATTTGAAGACGGCACGGAGCGGTGTTGAATTAAAATGTGGCATTAGCTAAGAATCACGCCAATTGCTCGGGAGTTAGCGGTCTGGGGTGAATTGCTAGCTTTCCTCGTTCGCTTCCCGCTACCTCCGTTCGTTAGCCGGTCTTCGGTGCGGCGGAAGGGCAGGGCACAATGCAACTGAGCTACCTAAGATACCTCCCTTCCCCCTCCTTCGGGCACGGCGATCTCCTGCCTGCCTGCCTGCGGTAACTTTATTAGGCACGGTCCTTCGCGAACGTCACGGTTTCCGAGGAGTTTCCGGCATTGTTCTCACGCAGCCAACCTGATCGGATGATCAGCCTCTCCCTCCCTCTCCTGCCCGGCCTTGTCTGCAGTGCAGGCAGTCAGCACACACCCCTGCCTTGTGTTGCCTACCCTGCAGGCTGTCAGCGGGGCTCCTTGGAGGTAGGCAGCCAACACACACCCCTGCCTTGTGTTGCCTACCCTGCAGGCTGTCAGCGGGGCTCCTGGGAGGTAGGCAGCCAGCACACACACCTGCCTTGTTGCCTACCCTGCAGGCTTTCGATGGGGCTCCTGGGAGATTGGCAGCCAGCACAGACAGCTGCATTGTGTTGCCTACCCAGCAGTACAAGTACATTTGTTCTGTAGAAGTGTAGTCTCGCTCTTCGACGGTCCTTCTTCTGATTCGGGTTCCTTCTCGCCTAGAGCGGAGCCCCACGAGTCGCGTATTGCAGGCGTGCTCGACCCGCCACACGCCCCGCCCTCACTTAGAGAGCCTGGGAGAAGAGAGGCGACATCTGTCATGTCGGGAGCTGGTCTGGCATGGGCTGGGATCCATCCAGCTGGGGACTGCGCATGCGCTGTGCGTCGACACCTGTGTGAGCGGTGAGGGTTTAAGGTGTGGCCCAGCTGGATCTCAGGCTTTCTGCCACCACGACAGTTGTCGCCTCTCCTCTTCCAGCGGCGCTCGAACTAGCGCGCCGTGACTTGCCGCGCTACCGGGCTGTGCCGGGCTGTGCCGGGCCAGGGCCAGCCGCCCTCCCCCGCCACGCCACGCGGCGCTCCTTCACATCGCGGAGGAGCACGGCGCCCGCAGGGACGTAATTAGGCGGACCAAAAGGGGGGGGAGGGGGGGGGCGATTGTTAGGATGTTGCCTACAATCAAGGGGGCGACGTGCCGCCATTTGCCTACATCGCAGGCGGCGCACTGCGGGCGCCGGGCAAAGGGGGGGGGCGACCCCCCCTCCCAATTACGGCCCTGGGCGCCCGGGCGCCATGTTGTTCAATCGAGTTGCCCGTGTCGCAGCGCAGCACGCCTCGAGTTCAGAGAGTGTGTGTGAGCGTGTGCGAGAGTATGTGTGCGGGCGAAAAGGACGGGTCATGGCGAGCAAATGAGATCACGACCAACTGAATTGTACTGCCAACTCCGCGTTTGATTGATGATGTCGGTGTGCCGGTGCTGTTGCAGGACCACTTCCAAGGCGTCGTACCTGGCGCTGCGGAAGGAGCGGGAGCGCGAGGCGACGCTGCCCAGCTTCGAGGGCAGCTACAAGCAGACGCAGCCCTCGGGCCAGGTGCCCGCCGGGCACGTGCCCACCGGCAACAGCCTGGTGACCACCTTGACCAGCCACAGCGTGGCGCAGCCCCAGGTGCCGCCCCAGCCGCAGGCCCAGGCGCACACCCGCAACCACATCGTGCTCGTCATGAAGCCAGTCGTCGGTATGTATCGAGTTGAACATAATTGCCATTTTAGTGGAAAGAAGAGCAAGAACAGTAGCTTTCTTCCTCAGTTTGTCGAGGTGTTGATGAGCCTATTAGTCTATAAATCTATTTTTGTTTCTTTGCTTGCAGCTGAGCGCCAGAGGTTGTCCCCGGAGGAGGCGCGCAAAGCGAGTCCTGTCCAGAGCCCGCCTCTTGGCCCGCCTCTTGGGCCGCCCCCCGCCCCCGCACTGCTTCCGACGCCTCCAGTGGCTGCAGCCAGTGGGCTGCCCCCTTCCCCTTTGAAGTCGCCATCTCCCCCGGCAGTATCTCCTTCAGGTTCCCTCACGGGGTCCCTCAGGGGCTCCCTCACTGGCTCCCCAAGCGGGTCGCCCAAGGGGTCCCTTTCGACATCCCCCTCGGGATCCCCATTGGGTTCGCCGACGCAGTTGTCGTCGCGTTCATCCACCTCGCCGCCCTCGTACCAGGCTTCGAACTCGCCGACGGCAGTGCCATCGAGGTCCCCGCCCCCCGCCTACCCCGCCCAACCTTCACCGGCGACGCCGCTCAACGTGTCAAAGACCAGCGACGCAGCGTCACAGACCGATCTGCGGACCCCACCGCCCTCCCCTCCCCCCTCGCCCCCACCGTCCCCACCACCCTCGCCGCCACCATCACCCCCGCCGTCCCCGAGGCCGGGCCAGCAGCAACGGCTTCACGATGAGCTGGAGGTGGAGAAGCTGTCTAGGGACCTGGCCAGCCGACTGCAGGGCA
Organism: Aptinothrips rufus; assembly: GCA_902196195.1. NCBI lineage: Eukaryota > Metazoa > Arthropoda > Insecta > Thysanoptera > Thripidae > Aptinothrips > Aptinothrips rufus. The sequence continues at coordinate 10,945 of CABIKL010001610.1, forward strand.
ACGATAGGTTGCAGGAACTCTTAGGTAACAAATAACCAACCCTTATGTTCCAAATACGTGGTGGCTGCAAAGATGAACAAGTCATATTAAATAGCGTTTTTTTTTTCTGTTTTTAGCACCTGCACCAGAGTATAAGAAGCCAGCTGACTATGTGTCTGGACTCTTCAACCTAAGTGTTCGTCCAAGAAAAACTTCCACCAAATCTACCTCCACATCAACAAGTCCTCCATTATTTATCCCTATCACATCAATTGTGGTGGCACAACCAGTTTGTGTAGAGAGTGTCAGCTCAAGTCCACATATAAAAATTGAATCAAATTCTTTGCCGCTTGACTCTTCAAAAAGAGAATCATATGCAAATGGTTTATCAACCTCAAGCTTGAACTCCGGTCGCTCTTCACTTGAGGTTTTCTCAACAAATGGCTGTGTGACATCATCCTCTCCAACTAGTCGTACATTGGAAACATCTTGCTGCCTGTAAGTTGTTACATCTCTGCTTTATGCTTCACGTTATTATTATTTAGGTAAAATTGACAGTTGTTATGTGCTTTTGTTCATCTGTTCACAGGGAAGCCCTGCCAGCAAGCTCAGCATACTTCGCTACTTCGGAATCTAAAGCTCGTCTTTTGACTAGGCTAAGTCAAGACAACTCCTCAGCGGTCGATCTCAGCAGTACAGAACTGAAGCAAAAGAAAGTATGTGTTGTGTGAAAACTATCATATTATTATTATTTGTGATAAATTTAGTTTCTAAATTTTCCTGTTACTTTGTTTGCCAGGAGGAGCTGGTGACACGCCTTTCAAGGAAGTTAGATATTCTTCGAGAAGAGCAAGAGGCTTTGAGCGAGGAAAAAAGACTCAATGAAGAGCTAGGAGAAACAGTTTGTGCCAGAGTAGGGAAAGTAGCGCGACCTGGACAGTCCTCTAAGTTGCGTTTACATGTCTCTGAGGTGGGCCACATAACGTCTTTGTTACTTGGGCTCTCTGGCCGCTTAGCAAGAGCTGAAAATGCCTTGCTTGCTTTGCCAGTACATCATCATGAGCGGGTATGTAGCACAAATTCGATTACAATTGGCAGTAGCAATCCTCCTCCGTGTTTGTTTTAATCTTCTTGCAATCTCTCTTATTTTAGGTTTCACTGGAAAGCAAACGTGATAAGTTGCTATCCCAATTAATGGAAGCCAAGCAATTGAAGGCGAGCATTGACCAGCGAAGTGAAAGTGTATTAAAATCACTCTCTACATGTCTTAGTCCTGCAGATCTTGATGATTACCAGCATTTTATTAGCATGAAAGCCAAACTAATAGTTGATGCGAGAGAGCTTGCTGACAAAATCTCTCTTGGTGAAGAACAACTTGCTGCACTGCGTGAAACGCTGTCTTGAAGACATTCTTCCAATTTAAGTATTCCCCATTATGAAAAGTATGTTTCTGATCCATCTATCTTTCAAATTTTTGCAAGTTTTATAGATTCAAAATTTGGTTTGTGTTCTCATTGAATGCATTAGGATCCTGTTAGGACTGTGCAATGAATGTCAACGTCTTGTGATGCTATGATATTTATAAACTCTGGCTTAGTCGAAAATTTTTGTGCCTAAAATGAAACATTTCTGGATTGCATATGTCAGTTACACATTTTTTTAAATGCATCACTTTGAGCTCATAGAGACATGTGGCTTAAGTAATTGTCTTTGTCTTGTGATGAGAGATTTGTTATCTGAGACTGAAGAGCTATTATAGCATTATCATTAATACGCTGTGATTGAAATTAATCTATCCTACACTCCTGTTGTTTAATGTCAGAAGCAAGAGTTAAGGAGGCTGTTAGATGTGAGTGATCTGTGTGTTCTGAATTTTTAATCAGCGTTTCCGGATTTATATTCCAATTTTCTGTTCTTGTTTTTCATACCTCCTATATCTCTTACCTTATCCATATTTTTTTCTTGCTATAATGTTTAAGGTAATGCTGGAGAATTCGTTCTGAAATTTAATCGTAATTACGAAAAACTTAGGAAAGCTTGAGGTAAGAAGATATGGATTGATACCCTTCTATACCACGCCCACAGTCTTTTGTTTTCATTTAAACACTGAATTTACCTCCTTGGCCTGTTAAGTTTGACGTTCAGAACACATTACTGTCTGGCCAGTTTACAATTTAAATTGCCTTTTTTAAAAAAAAATTATTTGATGATAGAGAAAAATAAAAATGTGATATTTGAGATGCAAATGGTTAATTTAAATATTGGTAGAGTTCGTTCCTGACAAGACTTGCTGTCTGCTATAAACTGAATTACTGATAAAGATTTGTAATTTCAGCTTCTAATTCTGCTATCAGAGGATGCTCCGACTAGAATTTTGCTTTGGGAAGGATTCACCAATTTAATAAATTCTTAGAGGAAGACTATGAATGGTCAGGAAGTAAAGATGCCATATAACTGAAGTACATATGATATGCGTTGATTAAAAAAAAAGAAATATGGGGAGACTGTTAATCAATTAGCAGTCCATCTGACTGCCAATTATTCTTTAACTGATCCTTATAAATGTGTCATTAGCATCTCAAATATAGGTAATGTAGAGATTTCCCAAAAGATATAGACTCTTTTGGTCTATGCGTACCTAGTCCTATTGCTTGTCCCTACTGCTTTAACTTCCCACTTTGGTGAGCGATAGTCCATTTAAACTGTCTATCCGTCCAGAAAAATCTTTTGTAGCGATTGATGTGTAATCATAAATGTATAGTATTGTTATTGCCCACTATTGTTATTTGTTGCATCATAGAAACCAGTATTCAGATGTAATTTCATGATAACTGTGCTTGTTTTGACAGCTTTTGCCAGCTGTCTTATGTTTGGGATAATGTTAACAGTCTGTCCCGTGATTTTATAGTTCTTATTTTACTTTTATTCATAAAAAACATATGAATTCACAATCATGTTACAACAAATTCTGTTACATTTAATATAACTAACTAAAAGAGAAGACCTCAAGTTCAATTCAATTCCATTGCTTTGTGCCAAGATAATAACAATCTTCTTGAATTCTGTATCTGTGGTTGTTTAAATGTGGACAAATAATCTTTGTAAATCAAACTATTTCTGGAAACGGGACTAGTGTGTGATATCAATGAACAGCAGATGGGTGATGTTTTGTATGTCATTCGATGAAAAAATTGCTAGCCTCCATGTGAAAACATGGTGGCTGATTATGCCATTCTGGTGCTCCTTGTACAAATGTTCATTCTTAATTTAAGAATAAGTCATGTTTCCTAAAATGAGAGTGTTTTCACCGCTGTGCCTCTCAGGGATTGGCTTTTATATTGTGATACCGATGAAGAGAGTTGTGTATAAATAAATAAGGAAATAAATAAATTTATTCAAGAATTTTAATCTGTATTGTGTTTTAAACTTGTGTAAACTTGTGAGAAGTGGAAGCTCCTTTTTTTCTGGTGACTCTATACCAAATTTTGACACTTGAACGGAACGCCCCGATGTTCCTAAGCGGGAGATCTGCGTTCGATGCTTTTTGCACGCCATAAAAAAAGCGCAGGAATTGCATTGCTGCACACGTTCGCGGGGAAACCTCCTGTTCTCCTGGTGCCATAGCCTTTGCTGTAGAGATGAACGTCACCAAAGAGCAGACTGATATCTGCATATGATAATGTATGCAGCTCCGGTAGCTTAATGGTCATGATCACCGAACCGAGAGCGGGGGACGACCCTACTTGTGGCCACAGGGTTGTGGCCACAACTTGGAACCTGTGAAAACAGCCTACGTGGATTCGACTATGGCACTCGCAGATGTGTGACTGTAGTGCTGTCAAGTAAAA
>CABIKL010001611.1:0-14757 GCA_902196195.1 Aptinothrips rufus
GGGGGGGGGTGCTGGCCCTCTTTGGTTTCATATCAGCTGAGTTCGAAGCGTGGAAGTCAAGCAGAAGGAGAAAGAGAGATAAACGGTGTCGTGATGACAGGTCGCCGTGATCCGTTCAGCCCGATCCAATCCCTTTCACGACATTACGATATGAGCGCACCGCTTTTCTTCTTTTTAATCGATCAGGAAGGTGAGAGGCAGGCATTGTCAGCTCGCGGGCCGTAATGATTTTTTCGCATGTCGCGTCGTCGACATGAAGCGCGCGGAAATTTTCCACAGCACCTCGCCTTCCACTGATCTTGACACGTCACGTTAACATCTGTTCTGTCGAATTGTCGGCAGCGTTGCCTCTCTTGCCTCTCCTTCCCCTCCCTTCCTTCCCTCCCGTCCCTCCCTCCCCTCCCTCCCCTGCCCTTCCCTTCTCTTCCCTCCCCTCCCCTTCCAGCAGCTGCTTAGCCTCAATAAGCGCAATGGCATTGGAAAGCAATTCACGTTTTCTGTTTCCTTACCTTGCGTGTGACATGGAGCAAGCGGGCGTTATCTGCCTACGTGTCTTGCGATATGAACTCGGAGCGAAGCTCTTTTCCAGTCAGAAATGGTCCGTTGACACGGCATTCGATTGGAATTTAAATTTTTTATCGATAAAACGAGCCGAAGCGATGTCTATTCGTTCCCAACATCGACAAATGACGCGAAAGCTCTTGAAAACGACGTCGATTCTATAACAACGTTCCACAACTTCGACGAAATATCGCTACGGTCGACATCGAATCGTCATCCTGTCGACGGGTTATTTCCGACTGGAGCACTGAAATACTGAAACCTAAAGCAATGGTTCTCAGAGCTAGCTGAGGGAAGGACCTGGGACGGCGACTTTATTTTACGTGAGTCCTCGTCCTCGACTCGCCTCGACTCGCCTCGCATCATAATTAAACAAGTGACTCGCGCACTCTGCAGGTCTGTGCGTCGATTAAACAGGCGTTCGAAGGAACCTTCCACAAACCAGGTCAGACACACTACACTAGCTCTGCAGTCTCACATTCGCATAGAGATGTTCTTTTACCCTTGATTTCTGGGTTGGGTTGCCCCAGGATGTGGGTTTTGGTTCTTCTGCGCAAACGTTCGTGATGGAAATGGTCTCCGCAGGGGATGGGCGTAGGGAGGATAGGTCAACAGGAGAGAGTTGCTGTGAGGTTAGCTTAGGTTAGGTTCGGTGGGGTTCCCTGTAGGAGATTCATACGCGCCCGGCTCGCTCGGGACTGGATTCAAATGACATCGGCGAGAGAATTGCGAGTACTGGGCCGGCTCGCGCGGACACCCGCCTTCCGTATGGGAGTGTGCATGGTCCGCGTCTGGTCTCTGGTCACACCATACATTGCCTCGCCCCGCCCCGCCCCGCCCCGCCCCGTCTCACAGCGATCATGACGCTCGCACGCTGCTGGTCCAGATGGCTCGCCGCGCTGATACGGGGCGGGGCGGGGCGGGGCGGGGCGGGGCGGGGCGCACAGACGCGTGCCACGCCACGCCTCGCCACGCCAGCGCATGATACGCACTGTGCGGTGATAAAGAATTCATATGTGTCAATCTTGTAGATCGGGAACACAGAAGGAAAGCCTCCACGAGTTGATAGTGCATCCACACTGCTTCCGCCATTAGGTCACTAAGGTGGCGTAATTCACAAATACACAAACAGTCCGGGTGCAACGCGGAGCACCGAGCCCCGCCACGCCACCATTGCCTCTTTGTTTACTCTTAAACGCAAGCGGAAAAAAAATATTCTCTGCCCAGCTAAATTTTGAGCTCATGTGCTGAAACTTAAGCTGCGTCATAGGGCCTTGCATAGGGCACACCAGCCAGGCTAGCGCGCTTTCATAAATTGAATCTAGTACAGGAAACAAATGTCTGGAGGAGTAGCTACAATATTAGCCAAACTTTCGCACATCAGCTACAGTTTGCGTACCATTGATATTTTATGACTGCTAAAGATTTAGGACGGGCTTGTACGAGTTTTGCGTGCACTTCACAGCACCATTATTCCCAGCTCTACTGCAAGCCTCTGCTTTCATTCACTGCGCCAGAAAGCCAAATTGTCACAAAAACAGGTCTGCCTATGTCCACTTGCCAAATATATCATTGAAAAGTACCGTTTTTTTTTTTCTTTTGCTTTATTTCCGGAATGTGTATTGATTACAGGACATTCGCACCATCAAGCGCCCAAGCGAAAACAAGGCCTATTGTGTTTCCCTATTCTGACGGGGGAAGACATAGGCGGGGGAATGGAGGGGAGGGAGGGACGGGGAGGGGATGAGCGGGGGTGTTTTCGAGACTACTATGCGACGCGATGAGCTTGGAGTAGGCGAGCCGGTGCGGCCAGCGGATAGTTATCTCTCCTGACGGTAATACTCCATCAAGATGTGGTACTTCCCTGTGTTCTGACCGCGCCGTGCTTTGTTTTGTTCCAGTGCTGAAGGTGACGCTGCCCCTGGACGTTGGCGGTGAGGGGGAGGGCGAGGGGGAGCCGGCCGACGACCACTGGAAGCTGGACCGCCGGGACTCGGGCAGCCTGTTCTGGCGTCGGGACTCGGTGGCCTGCAAGACGTCGCGCGTCAAGTTCCGCTGCGACGTGGACGTGGTGGAGTTCCTGCCGCAGCCCGAGGAGCGGCTGACCGGGCTGGCCGACCAGGACCCCGAGGAGGAGGAGGACATCTACAGCGACGACTACATCCTCAAGCACGACATGGACTCGAGCAGCAGCTGGCTGCGGCCCTCCCTGCGGCCCGGCAACCTGTTCGGGTACCGCCGCCTGAGGCTGCCCCGCAAGCGAGCGGCCGACCCCGCCACCGCCTCGGTCACCGCCCCGAAGGAGGCCTCCGTGCTCATGAGCCTGGTCTGCGTGATGGCCATCCTGGTGACCGCCTGGCTGCAGGGCTCCATCTCCGCCATCAACCTGTGAGGGAAGTCAAGTCCCTCCACACCGCGCACAGGGTCCGCTGCGTGGCGTGTGGCGTATCGGCCGTGACCCAGGCCCGCCACGCCACGCCACGCCACGCCACGCCACGCCACGCCACGCCACGCCACGCCACGCCCCACCGGGTCGGACAGCCTGTGTTTGCACCGCCACCGAGACTCGTGTCCCAGCGAGCCGCTGGTGTTATGGTGGACGGACGGGGTCGGAAGGACGCTAGCAGTGACCTCTGACCGCGAGACAGAGGGCCGCACCTTGGGGACCGTCCTTCAAGCGGATGGGAGGCTATACTTTGGTCTTCCCCCTCCCACCCATGTCTTGTTTTTGTTCGTGCTTACGGAGGCATGTTTGCCTTCCTGTCTTCTGTACTATAATCCCCCCGGCATCTCCTTCCCAGACCCGATAACTTAATTTGTGCGCAGCCCCCTAGGCTACATCTCGGCTATGCGCGACAAACATGGATGTGATGAGTCCGAGATGAGCTAGGCTGTTTGCTATTATAGTTGCTGCCTCAGAGGCGTTGTAAAGCACCTGTACTGCGGAGCCGTTTTACTGCCGCGACCGCCGAGTAACCTTGGAGTCTTGGAACTTTCGTCCAGAAGACGTCAGAGACGTTCTCATCTGTTCATCCCGAGTGCACATGAGGGATATGAAAAAAATGTTGTAATAATGATATAGAGTATTCAAGAGGGATAGTTTCTGTGATTTTGTGTGGGTTTGCTCAACTTTGGGCCTTGTTTCTGGCCTGAAGAATTGTTTCATTAGTATTCAAGTGCGTTCTGTACAGTTGAAGTTGAAGTGAGAAACCAACTGTTACCATCACTGACACATCGCCTCATGTGAAGCGTGATCATGATCAGCCTCACGAGAGTGGCTGGAACATTTTTGCAACTTATCGCGTTCATTTTCTTGCCAGGGTCATAGGTTATCTAGTTTTGTGGTCTGACGTTCATCATTGCTGATCGTCTGCATAAATCCGCTTGGGATTTAAGTGATTTGTCTCATTTCATTCGCAAATTTGATTCCTATGTTAACCCAGTGATAAATGGTGGTGTCGAAACGACGTTGATACGATGTCGGATATCGCTAACTCATAGATTTCAGGCCCACTGTTACGTCGATTTCGATATCGAAACGATATCAGCGTTGATGATTTCTCACTGGGTAAATTGCTCGCTGTTCTTGCACTTCAGGAGCCGTTATTACTTCCACGCTTGTGCAAATTGTTCATCCATTGTATCCTTTACGTAATCTCATTCTGGAGAACACTGTGAGTTCTCAATCATGTAAATATATCGCCTAGAAATAGAATCGCCATTGTGATCCTGTTTGTGGTTCGTCAAAACCTGAAATATTAGCATAGTCATGTATACGACTCTTGCATCCAATTGATTTAATTATCCCTCTTTACCTGCTGCCTTCCAACGTGTATACCTTGGTATAGAACATGTTCGCCGATAACAATAATGTGTAACTTAAGGACTGGTTTAAAGGCTGCTGCTACTGTTCTCCATGCAAGGAGGATCTGGACTGATGTTGTCCGTGTGATGATACGGGGTGCCTCGCAGGGTCACCAGCTCACATCGATTTTTACGAAATCTGAGGAATTGGCAGATTTCTAGATGTGGCTCACAGGTTAAACCTTGCTCCTCTCCTGTTACGAGTATTCAAGTACCACGGCTGCACTCATGATTGGGCCTGTAAAGTTAGCGACGCGCGCAAGTGCATGCGTACGTGCGTACCTCGGTGCGTACTTACGTGAGTGAGCAGGAGTGAGCCGGCCGTACGCGAAGTTTTTCTCTCAAAACTTGGCTCCTGTGCAATTTTTGAGTGGAATGAAGTGAACCGAGTGTAGTTCAAGACTTAAACTTTAATTTAATACGAAAGACATGGCTGTTAATTTCAAGTTTATAATGATTACTACAACACACCACTTTTCAAATATATGCGTGATCTTAATTCCAACGTCGCTTAGCCATGGTACTTGTAAATTCAACGCATCCCCGCGGCATCCGTACGCGACAACAATCGCAGTGCACGGCCCGCGACAAATTCGTATTTCAAGCATATTACGCCGCGTAACACTTGCGCCAACATTATAATCACGAACGTTCCACGACAAATCATCTTTAAAAATTTAATACTACGAAGATGTTTCAAAATACTTTTACCAAAGTAACAATTCAGTATTTATTATTATTTTTTATGATAAAGTATTCTGCAAGTACAGACCCATAAAATTACGAAAACAGACGTGAAAGTGTTTAAAATGTTGGTAAGGCAAGAAGATTTTTTCAGTTTTGCCACAACTCCAAAACCCCTTTGGAGTAACTTCGTGATCTTAGCGGAAGCGACTGCTTTCTACCTTTGGTCTTAAGCTGCACTTAGCCAATTTTGTTAGTTGAAGTATGTCAAGAGTTGTATTATTTTTTTTTTCTGTGGATATTGCAGAGGATCATAAGGACAAGGCACATTAAGTTTTACACCTTTATTCTACCATCAGTGCTGATAATAAAATGCTATAGGTTTAACAACTTTTAAAACAGAAGTTACAACTTGCCATTTCTGTGATGTCATTTGTATTGCATAGACAGCATTTGAAATGATATGTTGATGTTTTATAACACTGATAGGCAGGGCGTGAGGTTTAATAATCTTCTAAAACGTAGCTAATATAAAACATGATTCGACTAATGTACAAGTGAAATTTAAATATATATGATTCATCAACAGTGAGGGGAATATATACACATTAATAATACAAAAATATCCAGACAAGGGTTGAGTGCCAAACACGGTCATCGAGACTAGGAGAAAGATAAGGGGTCCGGAATGCAACACCTAGTCTTAAAAGTGATTAGCTCCTCAAAACTTGTCACCTTGACCATGTCGTTCGAGCAATTTGACTATTTTGCTGCAAGGTAAGCTCATATACATTCACCAAAGTTTGTTCCAGTGTACAAAATCACAGCTCCGATTAACACCACTCACTCATATCGCAACCATTGGAAGATAGGAGAGGAATTTGGTGCAAAATTAACACCTCTCCTAACTACTCCAAACTTGTAACACATTACACATGCACACATGCTCTTAGATTTACAACCCATGCAGGCTGGAGACAGTCAGGGGAGCAAAGGTACTCAGAAGTGCACTAAAACGCACACTCGGATGACATTAACAGGCAGGGAAAGGAATCTTACATAGAAAGCAACCATTTCAAATTTTAAAATAAAATACTCAGGAAATTCCAATTCAACGACAATGGCAAAAAAAGGCACTTATCACCATAAAGTGAGAGTGCAGAGTTCTAAGAAAAATGTTCTCTTGCTTCATTACATTTTTAAAAGTATCAATATCCGTCAAAAAAATGGGGGAGAAATAGGAAAGCCACCTTCTGAAAACTTTAATCTCATAGTATGTAATTGGGTGATTTACAAATGATGATAAAGTGATGTGATTTTTATAAAAGATTTACATTTAATGAAATGCTTGGAGCAGGCAGTGCTGTGAGCAACACACCATAGCAAAGGGATAAAAAAAGGAATCACAATGGGCTTAATTCTAGAGAATGACAAAAAATATAGGGAGAGAGAATATAATGATCTGTGGAGCCCGGAGTACCAAATAAGGCAGCCTTCAGATACATAAAACATTATGGTAATAAAATCACATGTCATGCCACAATACTAGGTACAAAAACAAGAAACTGTGCAGCATCTCACCATGCAAACTCCAGTAGTGCCAATTCCTTTGCGATCATTTTGACTAGACACAATGAGAACCTTTCTCTTCAATAACAAATTGAGCCTATCACAATCTGAATGACAGATTGACCAACAGACCAGGAGAAAAAAATGTCTGAAATAAAAAGAACAAAGATTCTCAGTGCACATCGTCAAAGAAATTTCACTTTCAAATCACTTCTTTAGTGTAAAAAAGTTCTGTTTGTGGTTATTTAACATTCATACAAAATAAAGTTCCATACACCCCAGCATATAAATGAGGGAGACTTAGAAGGTACTGAAAGGTGGTTTCCAAAGGAGCACCCTTACTTTAGAGAGACTGCAGCACTCATATATATTACATACAAAATATATCTTTCCCAAATCATAAAAAATAATGAAAATCAATCACCAAGCAATAATCACAACATAATACACAGTGCAATTGGTGAGTGACATTACATTATTAAATTTATTATATATGTGTATATATATATGTATATATATAATAATAATCTCTGTGCCCAAGGCATCATAACCTGATGAAACTAAACTTCAAGGTCAATTCCTTTAAAAATGATAATTATAAAAAAAACAAAGATAGCTTTAGGTTTACAGAAAACGAATCATAAGCATACATATTAAGGTATGGTAACTATCTTAACCAAATAATTAAAAACAATGGAGCAGAACAAAACAGAGTGACAGGGATGTAGTTAACTATAATATGATTTTGATATTATGTGCAATCTAAAATTTGTATACAAAGAAAATAAAATGCACTTCTAGTCTCACCAGATAAATAAACAGTCTTCCAAATAAACACAAAGACAGGAGATTACAATACTTCACAAAGCATATCAAGGTATATACAGTCAGATGTTAGCACCTATGGACAAGGAAGACTTAATTTGATATCAATTCATCAAATAGTTATTGCTCTCATGCAGCCATTGACTTGGTCCTAAATATATAATTGTAAACACCAGGGATGGACTGGGCAGCATGCGACTGAGATGAAGTCTTATGGAGTTTGTGTGAGTGTGAGAGAGAGACAGAGAGGCAGGCGGGAATCCTTGCCCTTGCATCAGTCTCACGCTTACATAAACTTCAAAAGACTCCAACTCACTCGCACATTGCACAGTCCACCTCTGATCAGCACCTAATATCTTCCACTCCACAAGGAGAAATGCTATTTGTTGTGGACTGGACAGAATGGAAAGTGTGGTGCGTAAGCAGCACACAGACAGGGAATTCTCTACCAATATTTATGTCTTTAAACAGGATACTACTCATTTTGTTAATTAATATAATAAAATTCACTATTTGCTATCTTTGGTATACTCCTGCACAATGTGGTCTGTGACATCACTTCCATTTACACAGCTGATACTTGGGCATCCTCATCATCTGAAAACAAACGACATCAAATTATGACAACTGATAGTAAGCCAAAGTATCGAGGAAGTTCTATGATGAGAGAAAAAAAACCTAGCACTTGAGCTTCTGGTATGTGTATAGAAAGTATGTGATAAGAAAGACTATCCTCTAGTCAGGAAAGAAATAGACAATCTACATTCTATAGTGGCAATAACATGCCTACAAAAGAAATTAGATTGGAGAGGGTTTCCTACCTGAAGCTCGAGTGGAAGCGTTGTGGAATGCACTCACCATCCTCCTCCGGCTCAGTTAGATAATAGCCGCCAGAGACCCCTTCATGAGAATGAGCTCTTCCCAAGCGATGTAGACGAGCCATCTGGGCAGCCACAGTGTAAGTGGGCGGGGCTCGGCGCGGGGGTGGGGGTGCCATATTGCCTCCTGTAAAATAAATGCCCACAATATGTTTAGAATCCCTTTAACGCAAGAGCGACACAAAACTTAAATGTTTACTGTACTCACCACGTGGTGGCAAAGGCGGTAAGACAGCCACAGCATGCGGAAATGGAGCGACAGACCAAAGCTTGCCTAGCAACCAAACATACCACAATGACAATGCGAGCCATGCACCATATATCCCCATCCATAAGCGAAGTCACAGTAGGTTAAGCACTTCAGAAACCAAACACCATAATAAGTCATCAAGAAATGAAAGAATCCATGAAAGAGTACTTCTGGTTCTTTTCAAAAGATCATACTAGAGAGAGTTGATGACTGAAGAGATACTGAATTTGACTGCAGAGCTTAAAAGTACATAAATAATGGAAGAGCAGAGCAGCAGCATGGAGACCCAAGAACTTCCACATGCGACATGCATCACAGTTCAGACAAACAAAATATTCTACTGCCTGGTTCCAATTGTTGCTACTCAAATCTGCCGACATTAATTTTTGACTGTATGATCTGCTTGATGTAATTAGCTTCTACAAAACCTAAAACCCGCGCTTGAAAACCATCACTAGATAGAATATCACTTATGGACGCCCATCACCATGATTCATGCAGAGAAAATAAAATAAATACCTTGCAAAGCAGAGTGCCGCCGTATCTGAGAGGGTGGAGGAGACCCGCCAGACACAGCATTGTAAGTGACTCCTCCTGCACTGTTAGTCACTTCCATTGAACTATTGGATCTTGAGTCCAATTGCGTGGAATGACCAGAATCACTGGATGTCACTGAACCTGAAATCACGCTATTCATTGAGCAAGTATCCCTTCATGGTGGTAAAATGGTGTTTTTAAGATGAATTACAGTCAAGCATACCTGATGTAAGAGTTTTACGAAGAGGCAGGTTGGAGAGCGACGTAACTGAACTGCTCTCAGCTGACAGACGCACTGCAGGAGTGTCTGAGTGCGATCTCTCATGACTTGCCCTCGCGACCATGCCTGCCAGGCTCCCAGCCAATGTACCGGCAAGCTCTGTGCCTCGTCTCAGAGCCCCTGGAGAGAACCCGCTGGGGATGGCAACCGAGCCAGGATGTCTGGGCTGGTGTGGCCTCGTCTTGCCCGGCTCACTCAGAGCCAACATCTTCCTCACAGCCTGAGGAGAGGCGGTGCCGAACTTGGGAGCAGCACTCCGTCTGCCTTCCCCTGCAGAGGCAGAGCTGACCGAGCTAGCCGAGCTGGTGGTCGACAAGGTCGGGGAAGGATGGCGTTTGAGTCGGTGAGGAGGATTGGAGCCGGGGGCGGCCCCGGCAGGTTCACACTGCAGAGAGAGCGCATGAAGTTTCTCCTCATCCCGGACAACCCTCATGTGACTCAAATACGCTTTGACTCTGCGAACCATTTGAGCCTAGGAAGGAAAACAAATGAGACAAGAGATAAAAATATGTGATGAATGCATAAGCGAAAATAGAGATGTATGACATAAGAGTAAGAGAATTACCTCCTCAAACATTTTCTTTGGATTTGGTGCAGCAGCTGACTTTTTCCTTCGTTTCACAGTTGAGGCACCAGGCTGGCCTCCGCTCGCTCCACTGCCAGTGGTTAATTGATTTAGTGCTACCATTGCAGACGAGGGTGGCTGTCCTCCTGTACAACAAAATAAAAACAACTCCATCAGTAATCACATAAAAAAAAACAATTGTTTCATCACTACTGACACTATGGAGATGATTGCACATATGAATTACTCACTGTGTGCTCACTATACTTACCAAGTTCCAACATTGTTAAAAGATCGTAAGGTGATGAGCACATGTTGGTCAAGGTTCGAACTTCTTTGGCAATCATCCTCAGTTTCTCAAAGTTTACCAACCCCTCGACTTTGGAATCATTGCCCAAATTGATAAAAGTTAAATCTTTCTTTACGACAGGGTAGAAGGGAATCTGAAATGCCAAGGAGAGTTATCAGTTCAAGCACTGTCTTGAAATATACACATTTTAAGAGAAGATATCAGAAGAGAATGTGAATTATATGTGTCTGATGATACTCACGATTGGGGGTTGAGCTTGTTCACTTGAAACTAGTTGCCTGTATTTACTCATGTTTCGAGATGGATCCATCAGGTCTTGAAGATCACTAAATAGTCTTTGATACTTGGAAGGTAATTTTTCCCAAGACATCCTTAATCTCGAAACAGCTCCATGGCCAAGCCCGGATACGATAGCAAACATAGAATTGAAATTCTTGCACTCCTTGCATTGCCCTATTATAAGTAAAAACAACAAACAAAAAATTCAATATAAAGAATTAGCACAGAGCATAATATTGATTTACGAACAAACTTAAGTAAAAATATGAAGTCGAATTCAAACTATTTTCACAAGACTTACTTGCAACTTTAATGAATTGCTTGATGATTTTGTAACGCCTCACGATGTTAGGTTCAGAGCACACCTCAGTAACAACCCAGAACATTTCCCTGTTGACAAGCTAATAGAAACAAGAACAAAAATATTAAAATCAATGTCTAGTTATAAAATTAAGTTTCAAAAAGGTCGGAAGTAGAAACTTACTTCAGCAAACTGAGTGAGCATGGGGGTGCCATATCGGCTTTTCAGCTCAAATAGATCATCAACATACTCAGTGCTCTCTATTTGTCTAAATATTGAAAAATCTTGCAATGTAAGCTGTACTGCAACTTCCACAGCATTAAGTTGAAGGAAGTGAACTTGAGATTCTCTTATTAGTTCTGGTGCCATTTCATCAGGGACCAATGTCTCAGTAATACCATTTGTTTTTAAATAATATCGCGATGACAAGCCTATTCGTTCAGCCAAGTTTTGTAATTGATCTGGTAAGCGGCGCTGCTTAATGATTCCCCCTTCAGCCACAGAAACTTCACAAAGAGAGAAATTTGAACTGGAGTCTGTCATTCCAAATTCTTGCAAAGCTAGCATCACAACCTCATGTGCAGTCGTCTCCTAAAAAAGAAAAAAGGACACACACAAAAAAAGTATTAATCTAAAATGTCATAATGGATGGTAATAAGAGAAATAATTAAGAGAAGGATAAATGCATTCAATGTACCTTGTGAACCAAGAGATATTTGCAGGTCTGATCGGATCTGTACACCTTCAGCACATGTTCGGGGTAATCGGCACCCCTCACATCCTCATAGCACAAGCTGACAAGATCAGGATTACTGTGACTGTGGTACAAGTTGCCAGAGTAGTTGCTGGCACTGGCTGATCTACTGAAAGCACTGTCATCACTATGAACTATATCGCTGAAGATACCAAAAAGCAAATTATTAGACATGGTGAATACTGTAGACATAAATGATGTCATATTAACTGACAGTTCATAGAGATACATACATGATTGTATTCTTGGGCAAAATATTCATTTTCATTAGAGCTTTCTGCAGTCTCCTTTTTGGACCCAAGGTCATGAATCCCTTGTGAGCAGACCCAGCAGAATCTTTCTTGCTCGGAGAATTGAGACTGGTCGGAGGAGGTGAAGGTGGTGGAGGGATGGCAATGCCATCGGGCAATGACACTCCAAGGGACGAAGGCAATTCTAGGTTCGCGTTGGTTGTTGAAGCCAACCGCGCCCTTGGGTCAGCCTGAAGACGAGCAATTTCGCACATTTTGTTGCGTGATCTTGATCGAGGGGAATTATCGGGCATGGAGAGCATTTCTTTAAAAGCAAGAAGATTTGATTTGACTGTTATACTGAGGTGAGTTGTGCCTCTCAAGATTTCTAAAGCTCTTGCATGGCTGACATGCTCAAAACTTTGACCATTGACTTCCAAGATCTGGTCTCCACGTTTCAGTCCAACATCCTCAGCTTTTGATCCCTTCTCAACCTAATAGGGAAAAAAGAATTTTTATCAAATTATAAACTTAAAAAAAAAAACACCTGAATTTCAAGCTTAGAAAAATTGTTCATATTAATTTCAATTTGTTACCTTATTAATAAAAATTCCAAATCCTCTCTCAAAACCGCCAAGAATGGAAAAATGAAGAGGTTCGTCTCTTGATGGTCTTGCAAGGACAACATTACGTGTGCGCGCTTTGGCAGCACATGCAATATTGAGTAGACGAAGCTGGCCCAGCAGCTTTTCTCTTTCAAGTCCTGCTTCAAACATTTCTAAAAACTCCATCATAGATGGATCGGTCTCAAAATCAGTGAAATGATTGTTGACCCACAAGAGGACCACTCTTGTCACCCTGTCACGCACACTTTCTTCTTTGAACCTAAAAATGAGATCAAGAAATTTAATATGTGCACATCAATTCCAAGACATTGAAGGAAATGGGATTGCACTAATGTGGAAAGTTGGGAAGTTAAATGTAAAAGTCATACCATTCCAAAAGCTGATTGGCCACTGAGAATGAACTATCAATAAAGGTTCTATGAGTAAGAAGAAAATCTTCTACGTATGTAGGATCAATTATTGAGTTTTCTTCAACTAGTTGAAGCATTAGTCGATCTGGCGTACCCTGTTGAAAAATACAGGTATTAAGACAATTTTCCTAAATTTTATTTAGAAGAAACAGAAACTGGCACATTGCTTACCCGAATGACAACATGCCCCCGACGGCCGCCTCCATCCATGAGACCTCTCTGTTCTGTGACCAGCACAACCTGTCCGTTGTCTTCATGTCTCCGAGTGTTCTCCTGACCCTGGCTTTGAATGCGATAATAATCTGTCTGTGTGATACAAACAAACTGGCAATCATCGCACCTGGTGCGCATCACTCCTCTGTGATACAACTTGTCCATTGTAGGCAGGATACCAAAGCTAGGGAACAAAAGAGAGAGCACCGTGAGTATCCAGTCATTAGATCAGATCCTAGTCCTTGCAATGGTCACACAGGAATTAATTACCTGTCACCTAAATGAAGTTGTTCTGTTTCACCATTGGAATGTTCAACTTCTACATGGCCATTTATTAACACACTCCAAGAGTCCAGCTCTTCCCCATCATTCATCACTATTGTGCCTGCTTTCTCCACAACAGCAAACACCTGCAAATAAGGAGAAGAATGACAAATTTTTTATAGTGCAATATGCTCTAACATAATGAACACTTAAAAAGGAAGAGTACGAATATATAATGGAAAAAAGTAAAGAGATAAATTATTGTCCGACACATACCATCACACTACACAAAGCTCTTCGCACAGAAAGAGTCATATTTGTAAACGCTTTCAAATGCTGAGTGAATTCGAGAAGGGTCTCTATATCATCCTCTGTGCGCTCTGATGGATCTTTCTCCAGACATTCCCTGACAGTATCACGAACTGTCAAGCTCTGTAAATGAAGACAAGAGAAACATTAAAAAAAAAGTATGAAGTCATTTAACCACTTGCACTTAAAATATTAGGCCACTCACATCCATGCTTTCAGCAAGATCCTCCTCCTCGTCAGAGTCCACGATGGACTCGACGAGCCCTGACAAGTCCACCTCATCGGCATCTACCGAGGAGTGTACGCTGGTCATGGTGTCTGAGCCAGAATAGGCAGATGACGTATCTGAAGAATGTGAACTGCGATTTGATTTTTGATATAGCTCTGGCCGCGCGTTCCCAAACTGGAAATTGATAAAAAAATGTAGCATGATTAAGCATAACAACCACTGATGACGAAAAGAGATATAATAATTCGGACAATGATATGAAAATTTACCGCGTCGTCCAGCAGAAGATTAACTCCCCGTTCCATACTGGGCATTCCTCCCTGAATGCGTGGCCTTCCCCGGTAGCTTTGAGCCTCCGGGTAGTCAATCTGAAAGAATAAGAGTTGTATGAATGAAAAGTTAAAGACTGAATAAGAACGTGAGAATAAAAAAAAAATAATTAAAGGCAAATAATTGAATAAATGTATGAAAAAATAAAAAACAAAACAAATTTACAACAATTTTTTTTTTAAAGGTATAGCAGTTTTGCTCAACTTACCACAATCATCTCAGAGGGTTCCAACACAAAGCATTCATTAGGCCGTCTGGCACTACCTCCCGTGCGCTTCCCAAAACTGAAAACAAAAATCAAATAATAATTATACTAACCGCACAACAGCACTAATAAAATATAATGAATGGCCGCAATTGTTACTGCCCTTAACTTCTGTAGCTCACCCCTCCATTAGCTCACCCCCCATATTTTTTTTAATAATATACAAGAAGAAAATATAAAAAAAATGTTTTATAGATATAATGTGGAAACTTGGCGAAAATATT
>CABIKL010001612.1:0-14756 GCA_902196195.1 Aptinothrips rufus
TGCAGGACAAATTGCCTACTATCAGGGGCTTTGCCTACCCTCCAGGCGGCGCGCCCACCCTTCTGGGGGGGGGACAACTGTATGTTTTACCCTAAAAATAAATAGAAAGCTTTGATTTATACGATGGACTGTTTATTTGTATGCATTAGGTACAAAAAAAGTCGTGCTGTTATCCTTCTTAGGCCTAAACATCAACAAGGTACAATGTTTATAAATAAAAGTTTAAAATTTTTTTTTTTTAAAAATGCTTAGCGAAATTGATACATGAGAACTAAGACATCATACATCATAGCTGCAATGAAGAAAATGAAAAGCACATTGTATGTGTTTAACAATTTATGAAAACTTATTGCTGATGTGATTGGAGACTGATTTGCCACAAAAATTGATAACACAACATACACATTTTCAGAGAGTGAGATGAATTGACAATAAGATATGAAAAAATGAGTAACAAAACTTGTAACTAGAGACCTATTGTGTATGAACGTCCATTTGGATTATGAATAGGGCCAGGAACTGGCTTTGAGATACACCACTCATACCAAACATTCTTGGCATTATTCAGACGCCAGAAAAGAACTTCTAATATTTCACCTTCTTTCACATGCAATGGCTCCTGAAATATGAAAAAGAAAAGATATACAATATATAAATTAAACAGGTATACTGTACATAAGACCTTTCATTACAAAGGATACTAACCCGCACAGGAAAGAAGATAGGGAACCAGCTGAACATTCCTGGCGAGTGAGTTGCTGGATTAATGCTTAGCATGACATCTTTGTAAAGGACCGTTTCAAAATAGCCAGCAAAGCCGTGCAGTACACCATTCTGCCATATCTTAAATTGCAATTTTTTGAACCTTGAGTTGTCAATAATCTCATCTAGAAATATTAATGGTTGGTATTAAACAATGATGAAACAAACCAAACTTTAAAAACTGAAACAAAACCAAGGCTAACCTTTATTGGGATGATCGAACTGAAATAGTGGTTGGGTGTCAGATAGCTCAAGTCTGTTTTGCTGATGAACTACATATGGAGTTTCGAAGTGCTTCAATGGGTGCTTGTCTTGTTCTTTACTAAGCCGTACCTGATCAGAGGAATTAACATTAGCCACATGTAAGCTACTGAAAAAATAATCTGTTCATTCATCAATTATGTTCTTACTTCATTATACAATTTTGATGATTGTATCGGACACAAGAAAGAGGTATACTGGCTGGGTATACTGATGCCATCCTCACATAGGAACTTCTGAGCACCATCCAAGCACTCAGGTGAAAGCTCATTGTCACCAAATGACCCGAGAAGTTCTGAAACTAGAATATCAGCCTTCTCTGGTGCCTCCCAAACACGCATATCACAGGATACAACGGTAACTTTGTCATGCCATGTTTCTTCTTTTTGGGCTAAAAGCCTAAAGGTAAACAACAGAAAAGATAGTCACAACCCAGGTTTGAATCACTTAATTATAAATTGATTGCAGAAAACTCATCAACATACGTGACTATGGCATTTGGATTTTTTTCTACAGCATAGACTTTAACCTTCCGCTCTGCTTTTTCAGCAGCACTGAGGAGAGCACGTACAAGTGGACCTCTACCAGCTCCAACAACCATAACGGTTCTGTAGGATACAGAATTAAACATTAAAAGGCGCTTCAAAAGAAAAAACTCAGCATCATTACTTCTAAATTAATTCCTTACAGTGTTTTCTCTTTAATTTGATCTTGAGGTATACGGTCCATTATTGCTTTCAGCATGGCGTTTTGGTATTCTGTATACTTCACTGGGTCCTTCTCAAATACTTCATAGGTATGAGACTCCAAATTGTCCATAAGCGGCTGCAGCGGACACTGCAGAAAGTCTTCATAGCCTCGGGCAAACCCTACCAAAGGGTCACTCAGGCGGACACTCTGAAAATTCAAATAATTTTGTTATAAAACAATGGGTGTCAGAAAGACCCCAGGCCCCTCTTAAACAAACTTACCTGCCAGAGATGGTCAACATACTGTTGGTAATACTGAACAGATGCATGAATAATTGAACCTGTTATGACAATTTGCACTCCCAAGGGAACAAACTGCCGCACAAGTGTTTGATGAGCTCGAGACAAAACAGGATATCCTTTTTTGTTAGTCAGAAAAAGTGAGGTTGGAAGAATTAGGCAGCGCACCGGTTCACCTAGCCACCTGGCTATTTCATTTGAAGATGGAATGTCAGGTGTGACTTCAAGTGCAACACCTAATCGGCGATTAAAATTGCAAACAGACCTAAATAAATTCCACCTGAAAACAAAATGACCCTTGAGTATGGATGTTATTCTATGCCATCCATAATTGCATTAATCTTGTGGTATTAAGAGTATAACGAACCATTCCCATGTGTCATTTTCTTTTCCTTTCTGCCACTCATCCTTATTCGGTACATCCTTTCGGTATTCCATTGCTTGGATCGATGGGTTTTCCATGGGAACTCTTGCCCATACCTGTTAATAAATAAAAAAGAAACTTATATCAAGAAATTGTTGTGATAGCTTGCCTTTAAATCAATTCATACATATAAAAAATTATACCTGATAGCTATAGGAAGACATGAGTTTTGAGTACAAAATACGGGCAAGATTAACTTGAGTTGAGGATGTTAAGGATACTGCAATGGCACAGAGGTTCAGATGAGAAGCGTATGTCATCTCCTGAGCAAGTGTTGCCTCACTCTGCCGTCGGAATGTTGAATCCTCGGAGTCCACATCAATGTATGGCGATATTTTCCCCACTATCATGTTGGTCCAGTCTGGTAAGCAAACAAAAATTACATTACGTTGATTTGGCTGGATGTAATTTTCAATTTCTCTGATACTATTTATATTTGAGGTGTACCTGAACTCTGTAAAAGAAGGTCCGAGCGTGTGAAGGGCCCACAGCGATCCCTTGCTTTTCCCGATAGAAATTCTCTTTTAAAGCGAGGATGAACAATTGGCATCATGGTGAAATCATACCTAAGACAACGACAAAAGTATTCAAAATATAATTTGTAAATACTTCAGTATCACAAAACATTTATATAGATTTGTCTTCTTCGTACTTGTGTTCTGCAGAATAGGCTAGACACTGGCGTAGATCAGGAACACATACGAAGTCCAACCCACACGATGCTTTCCGACTTTGAGCGTTATCTTGAGCCATGTTGCCTAAATCAAAAAAAGTAACAATTGTTTATAGAAAATGGTCAGAAGCTTTAATAGAACCACAATTAAACGCGTTTATGACTTAATGAAGTCCACGAAGGGAAAATTCAGAGTGAATCGAAAATGAGTGCTTACTTCAAGAAAGTGCATTGGATCAACTTTGAAAAATATCATTTCTGAAATAGAGCTCTTTACAACGCAAATAGACACGCTGGGATTTACTTTAAGGTTAGGTACGCACTACGAGGAATACCCAAAAATGCAGTCTAAATTCACATGACAGAGGGTGAAAAAAACAATTGTGACTTCATGGATTACATGTGTTCCTACTTACATGTGATGAACGTTCAACAAAATTGACTGCACGGATGAATACAAAACAACATGTGGATCACAACAGAGCAGCAGACCAGCCCGCCAAGTAGCTTGTTTACCTCCGAATAGTGGTTTTCAAAGTTATACGGAGGTAAACCGCCGACTATGAAAAATTCTCTTCTCAGGTTCGCAAACAGCGGGAAAGATCAAACCAATGCGCGAAAGAACACCGATGTAATGTATTCCGTCTTGGCTGTGAAACATCCCGTCCGCTACCGAGATAGTTTGTATGATTGCCAGTCTTCGATCAGCAATGATGAAACTTCAATCAAACAGTGCAATGGTAGGAGACAGAAAAAATAGATGGCCCGTAAATGGAAAAGGTGCCTGTGCTGTAACGATGAAAGACTGGCTTAAGAGATTGGAATGGATAGCGTTGTAAATAAATAAAGCGGGTTTAATACCTCAGTTTTTTTTTTTATTTCAGGCAGGAACCGATCTCACAGTGAAAAAGAACAATTTCAGGGGTAAAGCAATTGCTTTACTTGGCTACAAGCCAACAGAAATTACATCTTTAGATAATTTACAGTAGTCTTAGTATGTTTGAAGTGAAAATTAATGTTAAAAGGATTCAGCACTTTCTGCTGGCCAATCCTGCTAATAATAAAAAATTCTTCAAATTTTACCTTAAAAAAAAAAAAAAAAAAAAAAAAAAAAAGAAAAACAGTAGCAGAGATTTTCACACAAAGATCGCTTTTCAAGTAACTGAAACAAACTCTAGCAGTCATATATCACATACATTTAAAATTTTCTTAACTTTACCGGCCACACAATCTCTGTCTTGACAATCAAGAGCACTAAACATAGAACAGTCTTTAAAGGGTAAAACTATATTTACAATGATGAGCTTGATGACTATGAACTCACATAACTCATTTTACTAAAGTAGGTTTTTCATCTGATTTGAATTTACAGCTGTTACATTCGGACAAGACGGGACTGTTGAAAAGTTCCTCAAAGTATTCCTTAAAAAGGAAAAGAATAAAAAAGCACTTATGAAAGTTGAGCGAACTAATAAGGTTTGTAACATGTGAGCAATAGTTTTCACTTCCTCTCATTTCATTGCAGTGAAACCAGTTTTAAAATGGCAGTATCAGTGCTTCGTGGCAGCTAACTCAGACTTTTACTTGTCAAGTTTGCTTAGTGCTTGAGCACCTTGTCATTACAATGGCAATTCTAAGAATCAGAAAAGCTGCAAACGAAATACTTACAAGGAGATTTTTTGTCAAATTGGCAAATTGTAGGATGAAAGAGAGTCTCCTCTGTGTATAGTGCATCAGACAAATCCCTTTATTAGAAACCTAAAAATGAACTTAGCACTGTTTTACACTACGATAATTTTGCAGTGAAAGATAAAGTTTTCTGAGAGATAAAATTTGAGATAACTGTAGATATAGAGAAATTTCTGTTTGAAAATATGCCCATTTAATTGTATATGTAAACTAGGGAAAATGTGTTCCGCTATCAATAAAACATGGGATTAATCACGCGACTGATGTTATGGCCTTCATATGAAACACATAATTATGCTGATGTGTATGACTTCATACATTTATGTACTAACGGATTGGTGGGTAAATATACATTGCCATTGCATTGACATTTTCATTCTTCATATTTCGATTAGACACAATTGAAACTGTTGATATCTTCGCGTGACCGCACTTCGAAGGAAGGAGGGTAAGTTGCGGGCAAGGCAATCCCACAATATTCAACTGCTATCACAATACGGCGGGTGGCACTCCAGACCCTATTCAGGCACTTGGGGCTGCGTGGACTGAACCTGACCCAGAGGTCACAGCCAGGCCAGCACGTCACTTGTTCGGGGGGCGGCAGGAGACCGTCATCAGTAGCACTCGACTTCACCCCCGACGCGGACGAGGATGTTTCTAAGAGTAGTGCTCTGCTCCGCGAGAGAGGGCGAGGGGCTATCAATACATAGCCGCCAGAGACCACATCTCATGATCCAGAGCACTAGAACCGGGACTAGACCGCGATGGAGTAGTCCGAGGGGTGCAAGGGCGCGCCGGGCCCCGGCGTGCTGGGGCGGCCCGGTGTCCGCGACCACAGGCTGGAGCGCAGGCCCAGCTTGAGCTTCTTGAGCGTGTCGATGTCGCACTCCGCCTCGCTCAGCTCCGGCATGGGCTGAGCGGCGGCGCGGCGCCGGGCTGTGGAGGTGGAGGACACGGGGAGCCTCGGGTCGAGCTCCTCGCCCGGCAGCGGCATCAGCGTCCTCACCCCTTTCACTGGCGGCAGCCACTTGCTGCAACACAAGACATCGTAGTCACGTCACACACCTCTTTCCTCGCATTTCTACGCACTTTACGGATTAAAAAAAATAAAAAGTTCAAAGAAGAGGGCAAGACGTAGAATAATTGATTTCTCTGACTGGATGGTTATTTTCGCCGCATTGGTACTTTTTTCCGCTTTTATAAAAGAAATCATGCAGAGATGGAGAAATGGGTTCTAGGCCCAACTAATAAAGATTAAAACAGCCTATGGCATTATCAAAGGATTAAAGCCTTCACTTGATCACAGAACTCCTTTTCGAATGGACTGGAGGGAAGTCCAAAGGTTTAATAGGCCCGTAGGGAGGAGACGATCCGTTGTCACAGATCTCATTCGGGAGGTAAGCCATCATCTACTGCGATAGAGCTGGAGCAGCCTTGTCAGTCGGAGGGATCTGAGAAGGCAGGGCTGTGGCATGGCATTCACACTGTAACAAAATTACCAGTTTTCGAAAGTGAATCCCGCGGCGGTGAAGTAATGCCAGTTTTGGAACTTTGGGGACTCATTTTGGTGCGCATTTTAGAAAATTCCGAAACCTGACGTTACTTCTTCCCTCCTGTTTCTCGGGAAGGGCTCCCTGAAACTGGTATTTATTTTTACAGTGTAGCTGTCCGAGGTCATCGACACTCCCTCAGGACAGGCTAGACACAGTGAAACGAGCACTTAGCAATCTAGCGCAGGGCAGGCGCAAGACAAATGCAAGCAGCGAGGACAGTTCATGGTGTGTCTTGGCTTGCCTGCGAGAAGGCAGTGCAGTGCCGTGCCGTGGGCGAGGCCGTGGGCGAGGCCGTCGACGGGCCCCACCCCGGCCAGGCCAAGGCCCCGCCCGGCCTCACGCCGCGCCGCGCCGCTCCGGACCGCCGCTCCGAGCTGGGCGCCGCCCGGCCCCGGCGCCGCCCCGCGCCGCCCTGCCTCGCGGCCACCACCTCACCTGTGTCGACCTCGCCTGGGAAGCGACTTCTGCTCCGACATAGGCGAGATGTCGGACGACGTGCTGGACTGCGCCCCGTGGTATATGAAGTCTGCAATGGAAGGCACGACATGAGAGAGGGGCGATTTTCCCATGCATCTAGTGCAGTTGAACCAATAGAGAAAGACAAAACCGAACAAAGTTCAGATTCTGAGTCAATTCAACCCAAAAATCATTGTTAAAAAGTTAGTGGATTCCCGAAATTTCCCACATTTAGATTCAAGCATGGCAAAACATAAATTTCAGTGTGAGGACTCACTGTATTGACTATGCTTGATGCCGCGGGCCGGGCCGGGACACCCGGGGCCGCCTGGGCCCGTGTCCAGCTGGTTGGAGCTCTCCGTCCTACTGGAGTTGAGGGGGTCGCCGTCGGAGTCAGACTCGTCCGAGTCCGCGTGGCCGTGCAGCTTGTGACTGCTGCGCCTGCCGCGCTGCCGCCCCTTGCCGCCCTGGAACATCGAAAGTAGAGTCACCTGGGCCGGAGTGAAGGACTGGATGGCGAAATGGTCGCGATCGTGGACATGGCGGCCACTTTGTGCAGCTCCCCCCCCCCCCCCTCTCCCCCTCCAAGCCTCTAATGCTTACCGCCATGGGCGGCGGCGAGGCGGCCTCCGTCATGGCCTGCTCGTGGTACATGAAGCTGTGCAGCAGGGTGTTCTGCGGCGCTGCGCTGTCGGACAGCTGGAAGGTGGCATACGGCGAGATGTCCTCGGAGGTCTCTGTGGATGGGAGAGGAACTTAATTCAGTAACCCTGGATGGCACAGATTCATACTGGTCCTGTAAATTATAGCTTTACCTGGAATTTTATCGCCTGGCGACAGCGCCATCTTCCGGAGCGTGGCGTAGTACCGCTCCCTCTGTGCGGCCGCGTCCACGCTCTTCGTGTCTGCTGTATCCTTTGGGGGGCGGACTTGCTCTGAAAGCAGCCAAGAAGTTTCCTACTGAGAAACGATCCGTCGACACGACGACGTCGATTCGATAATGACCGTACCCAACCGTGCCGATATGTCGTTATTAAGGTCGAATTTTGCTATGGAATCGACGTTCATAACACGCGTTTCCACGTCGTTTGTCGCTTTTAAAGAGACATAGACGTCGTTTCGGTACGTTTCATTGATAAAATATTCGAATTTGAACAATTTGAATCGATGTCGTACCCACGTATCATTTCTGACTGGGTTAGTGTGCACTCCACAAACAAGATCAAGAAAGATAACAGCGGATGCTGGTGTTTGAACCCGCGCCTACTATCTCACTCACTCGTCCTCCAGCAGAGGGCGATGGCCACGCACACAGCTGCCATGGTGACCGCCGCGCCCGCCAATGGGAGCACGATGCGCATGTCCATGTAGAAGGGCTGCATCACTCCGCCGCGCTGCACCAGCTCCGGCGGCGGCGCCTCTGAGAGAGACAAGGACACGAGATGAGGAGAGAAGCGCACCACGAGAGCAGGGGAAACACTACCGGACACCTACCGCCGTCCTCTGTCAGAGTGAAGAAGGTGTACTCCTCCGTGGACGAGCCAGCTATGTTGTGCGCCTCCACTTGGAGCTGGTAGCCCGAGGCCGGGGAGAGGCCGTTGATGTTGAAGCGGCGTTGTGGTTTGAGGGAGTTCGACACTGTGCAGTATTATTTTTAAAAATTAATGTTGTGGATTCCAAATTATTTCGGACTGATCCATCGTAAATTTCCAGAGCTCAAAAAGGTCCATTTTCTGCTTAATTCGAAAACATTTCCCAAATTACTAGGCCCTGCCATGATTCCATGACGGTCGTGAGAAACCATTACAAAAGTTTGAGAAATTTGACGAGTAGTGTTCGTACTTGACTAAAACAGACAATTGTAATTTGTAAGATTTGTAAAGAAAGTTACGATGGACTAGTCGGAAGGTTAGTAAAAAACGGGGGCTGCACTGTGAAAAGTATATCTGTTTTGAGAAGACCTTTCCGATAAGGGGACGTTCACAAACCACGTGGTCCAGTCTAAGGGCGGTGGGGGTTGGCCCCCAAACCACGGCCGTATGCTCTAACATGGGAGAGGTAGGCAAAATAGCACCACTAAGGGGGAGGGGGGTGTCCAAGATTATACAAATTTTGACCACGTGGTTTGTGTAGACGTCCCCTAAGCAGGGGTGCAGTAACACCAGTTTCAAAATTTTCGGAGCCAGTTTAGGGGATTATGTAGAAATGCATTTCAGAGTGTCCTGATCATTTTGGTATAGCTCTCAAAATGACCTCCAAAAATTTCGAAACTGGCGCGTTACTCCCCTGTTTATCGGGAAGGGCTTCACAAAAATTTTTTTTTAACAGTGCAGCACCATGGAAAGGAAGCAAAGCAAGACCACCCACCCAGGGTCCAGGGCTGTGGCGTGCCGACGGGCTTGTAGCGCACCACGAAGTAGAGCAGCGGGCAGCCGTTGTCGGGCCAGGCGGAGAGCCGCAGCCGCACGCCGCCGGGGCCCGGGCCGGGGCTGAGCAGCGCGGCCGGCGGCGGCTTCCCGGGCGCCTGGCCCTGGGTGCGCACGGACAGCGTGGCCGAGCCGGGCGAGGAGCCCACCGCGTTGTGCGCCACCAGCTGCAGGTGGTAGGTGGTGCCGCACTGCAGCCCCCGCAGCTCGTGCTGCTGCGCGCGCCGCGGCAGCTGCAGGTGGCTGGGGTCGCCGTGCTGCCGCCGGTAGTGCAGCGTGTACCCCGAGAGCGCCGCGCCGCCGCTGTCCGCCGCCTTCCAGTGCAGCAGGATGCTGCTGCTCGTCGAGGTGCCCACGAACAGCTGCGGCGCGGCCGGAGGCACTGACCAAATTAACGCAACATTAAAAAAACCGCAACAAAAAAAGTGTACTAAACTCCAAATTTATGAAAAAAAAAAAAGGGTTGGCAAAAGATGCTTGTTGGAAAAACAAAACGGAATGTAGCTTTCAAATTTTCCGGATAATTTCATTTATTTGGTTTAAAAATCAACTTTTTCGCAGAGCACCGCTCACGCCAGACCTTGCACGACGAGGAGGTAGGTGACGGAGTCCACGCCCAGCGCGTTCTCCGCGGTGCACGTGTAGTTCCCGGCGTGCTCCTTGCCCAGCCCGGTGATCATGAGCTCCCCGGAGTCCAGCAGCTGGCCGCGGTGCTGCTTCGGCGACCACGTGACGCGGGGCTGGGGCTGCCCGACGACCCGGCACGGCAGCGCGACCGAGGTGCGCCACGGCCGGAGTACCTTGTAGCCGATGGAGGCCACCCTAGCGGCCACTGGAAGAGAGGCGGGTAAACATCAGACCCGGAGGGAGTTGAACATCTGAACTCGCAAAGATGAAATAGGGTCAGTGTGGGTAATAAATGCACATGGTAAAAACTGAACACCCCTCTGGAGCCGGTATTTGAATCAAAAATTTGCACGTGACCACTCATATGAGATCATGACAAACACCTGAGACGAAATAAATTGCAACGTGGAGGTCAAGGGTTCAAATACCGGCTCCAGAGGGGTGTTCAGTTTTTACCATGTGCATTTATTACCCACACTGACCCTAGGTATGCGATCAGTACGACGGGCAGGTGTAACGTACCTCTGGCGGAGGCCATCTGCGACACGACGTGCGAGCTCTGGCCCTCGCCCACGCGCGTGGAGGCCGTCACCCAGAACTGGTACTCGACGTGCTGCTGCAGCCCCTTGGCCTCCAGGCTGGTCTGGGACGCCATGACGGCCTGCTTGTCGTGCTTGAGCTCCTCGCGCCCGTCCAGCACGCGCGTGTACACGTTGTACTTGGTGATGACGCCGTTGGGGTCGGCGGGCGGCAGCCACGTCAGCAGCAGCGACTGCGGCGTGCTCACCACCACCTTGATGTCGGCGGGGGGACCGGGTGCTGCGGCGCGGCGAGCAGAAAGACAGGCACTTCGAGATATCGAAGAGTCAAAGTTTCACACGACAGCGTTTCAAGAAACGGAGTCATTCAACCGTTTAAATTGACCAGTGCATTCAAAACACATAACATGTTCTAGTTTGTCGGCAGAGATTCCAGTCGGAAACGTTTTAAGGGAACGTCCGGTAGCAAACTCTTCGTAAAGACGGTGCAAATATCAGCGAAAACAGCAAACAAGTTCCGGCCAAGATTTTTCCGGGAAAATTACCGACCGAGCGCGCCCTAACCACGCAGGAGACTTACCGTCCTCATCTGTGACGCAGAAAATAGGCCGCGAAGCGACACCGTCCCCCTTCCTGGTGAAGGCCCTCACCGTGACACTGTAGTTGGTAGCTTTTCGCAGGTCGAGGAGGACAGCCAGCAGGGCGGTCGTCTTGGACGAGTCGGAGGGCTCTGCAATCAGCGTCACAACAGCATAGGGGTTGTCCATAAATTACGTAAGACGTAAGTCCCCCAAGGGGAGGGAGGGGGTCTACATATATCTAACGGTCCCATATTAAGAGCATGGTGAGGTTATTCGTCTTACGAGGGGGAGGGAGGTGGTCAAAAAGCGGCCAATTTTGTCTTACGTAATTTATGGACGACTCCATAGGGCTGGCCTCAGACTAGGCGCGGAACCACAGGGTGCAATGGGCCATCCCCCCCCCCCCCCAACCCCTTTTTCTCCGGTCAAAAGAAGGTCGGCGACCAACGGGCGCCACCTGGTAGGTACGCAATTTTTCGCGCTACTCCGCTGCAAGTAGGCCATTTTCCGTACAATATCCTCCAGAAAAAGTCAGGTCAGGATCTGCCCCTGCCTTAGACTGGGCTGACG
This sequence comes from Aptinothrips rufus, assembly GCA_902196195.1. Lineage (NCBI taxonomy): Eukaryota > Metazoa > Arthropoda > Insecta > Thysanoptera > Thripidae > Aptinothrips > Aptinothrips rufus. The sequence goes on from CABIKL010001612.1 coordinate 11,551, forward strand.
ACACGAGACTGCACTGTGGTGCTGCCAACCTAACCCACCTTGGTGCCGCTGGTCCGGCTGCACGGGCTCGTAGTGTAGGTGGTAGCCCTGCAGCACGCCGTTCAGGTGGCCGCTGGGGGGCGGCTGCCACGACACCTGCAGCGACTGGGAGGACGCGGAGGCGCACCGCACGTCCTCGGGGGCCTTGCTCGGCACTGCGGGGAGAGAGGCGACATCACTTTAACGAGAGAGAGAGAGAAGAAGAGAGAGAGAGAGGAAGAGACAGGGAGAGAGAAAGATGGGACACTGACCGTCCTCCAAGGTGACCACGCTGACGGCGTCGCTCGTCGGCCCGGCGCCCACCACGTTGACGGCCTGCACGACGACGGAGTAGCGGGTGAACTTGAGCAGCCCCGTCAGGGTGAGCTCGCCGTCGTCCTCCGGGTCGCCCGGCACCGAGGAGAAGTTGTACGAGCTCTGCGCGCTGCCAAGGTCAACAGAAACAATTAGGGAGTAATCCATATCTCTCAAGCAAAGGAAATAGGCCTGTATGGTTTCTTATTGTTTGTCAAGAGCTTATTGGCGTACAAGTGCTTTTAAAACAATGAAAGTAGAAACAATACTAAAAAAAAATGTCGACAGCAAAGTCTCACTTTCTTCTCTTAAAAGTTTAGCATCAAAGCTAGATTTAATAGGTAAGTTATTATTAAGATGCCGCAAACGCTACCTGTCGTCACGGAAGCCCACGTTGTAGCCGGTGATGTCGCCGTGACGGAGGTCAGGGGCGGGCGCGCTCCAGGTGACGAGGATGGCGGTGGAGGAAGTGGCCCTGGCGGCGACCCCGAGTGGCGGCCCGGCGGGCTGCTGGGGCTCCGTGCGCACCACCAGCTCGGGGGAGGGCTCCGACCGCCCCGCCGCACCCTCGGCGACGACCCGCACCGCGTAGCGCGTGGCCGGCCGCAGGTCCGAGAGCACCGCGGCGTGCTGCCCGCGCGCTTCCACCCGCTGCCACGCCCCCACCCCCGCACCCACCCCCTGCTGTCGATACTCCACGATGAAGCGCATCACCTCGCCGTCCTGGCCCGGGTGCTGCCACTGCAAGTTGATAGCCTGGCTGGACACCAGGGCCGCCTGCAGCCCCGCTGGCCTCGGCGGCGGCTCTGCAGCAGACGATCATCTCAGCTCGCGATCCTGTCCTCGCACGACGCGACATGAAGCTCCGCCCCCTTCCCCGCCTCTCACCTTGCACCTGCAGCTGCACCAGCTGCTTGTCGGCCCCGAACAGGTTCGTGGCCTGGCAGTAGTAGGCGCCCGAGTCGGCGGACTCGGAGGCTGCTAGCTGGAGCTCCGCCGACACACCCTCCCGCCGCGGAGCCACCTTCACCGTCACCCTGCGGCACGACGGTACAATAGTACAGTAGCGCAAAGTGAAGAACACTGCAAAACCCAAGCGCTTTATTTGAAGGTTTCAGTGAAGGTTTGTGGAACCCTTTAAATTGAAGTTCACCCACTTCTTCTAACTGCCGTCTGCGTCGCCATTCCAACGCATGCTTAAAGGAAAAAAACCCTTTAAATAACCTCTAAATTGACGGGTTCCACAAACCTTCAAGTATTTAAAGGATTTTCCCTTGGATACACCTTGGAGTGAAGGCCCACCTGTAGTTGGTCGCGGGGGTGAGTTCCATGCCGCCCCGCAGCCAGACCACGCTGACCGGCTTGTCGCCGCTGACGTCACACTGCAGCACGGCGGTCTCCCCCTTCTTCACCGACACCACCCTGGAGGGCGCGGAGAAGAAGGGCCGCGCTGTGGAAACGCAAAGACATTCACGACGTGTTCAATCCATTGGATATGGGGTCAGTGTGGGTAATCAGTGCACAAGGTAAAAACTGAACACCGCTCTGGAGACGGTATTTGAACCCCCACGACCCCTACATGACGATTTACATCGTCTCAAGTGCCTGTCATGATCTCAAACGAGTGGTCACGTGCAAGTTTTTACTTCAAATCCCGGCTCCAGAGGAGTGTTCATTATTACCCACGCTGGACCTGGTTTTCATCTCGTGGCGTCCTTATCTATCACTCACAGTTGACTTTGAGGTGCACGACCTTGCCCAGAGGACTACCGATCGAGTTGTGCGCCTGACAAAGGTAGAAGCCCTCCGACTCCTCCGCCACGCTCTGCAGGACGAGAGTGCCGTTGGCGAGCAGGCGGAGGGCGGGCGGCCGCTCTCTGAGCTCCTGGTACTCTCCATTCCTACCTCCTGCAAGCAGCATGGCGCGCATTAAGGAAGGAAGCACTTTAAAAAAAGACATGCCAGTTTTAGGGAGCCCTTTCCGAGAAACAGGTATAAAGTAACACAAGTTTAAAATTTTTTGGAGCTCGTTTTGGCAATTATGTAGAAATACATTTTAAAGTGTGATGGCCATTTTGGTATAGCTCTCAAAATGCGTCCCAAAAATTCCGAAACTGGTGTTATTTTCTCGGAAAGGGCTCCACAAAACAGGGACTAGTTTTTTTTACAGTTAGGATACACAGAAAAAAAATCAAAACTAATTCTGGGAGAAGCTCAACTCGGAAACCAAGGTAGCAAAATGTTTTTGGAGGTCGTTGTAGACCTATTCCAAAACGATGAGGGAGGTTTGCAAAACGCGTTAATTCTCAAAATGAACCTTAAAAATATTATATTTTATACTTGGATTCTGGGTGTGAGTTTTTCTGTGTGAAGGCCGATTGACGGATCGCAGGTAGACTGGGTTGGGTTGGGCTAGGTTAGGTTAGGTCAGGTCAACAGACCGGCGGGAACTCACCGATCGCTTTCTTCCATACGGTCGTCGGGGGAGGCACCCCCTTGGCGCGGCAGTGCAGCATGGCGTGCTCGCCCCGCTCCACATCAGTGTCCTGGGGCTCCACCTCCCAGGAGGGAGGCACTGCAAGCAGAGCGACTCCTCAGACACGGCGGCACGGCAACCCTGAGCCGACCCCCTTCAAAGAGCGAAGTGAAGTGCCACGTCACTTGGGGTGAGTTCGGACAGCGCCCAAGCTCTTGTGAGGCGGAAACATTAGGGTAAGGTGTCCGAACTTCCCCCAAGTACTGTAGTCTCATTTGACCCAAGTCTCATTGAAACAAGGGGTAACCACTAGCCCAGCGGTTCCCAACCCAAATCACTTCGCGACCCCAAAATGGCCCATGAACATTTTCGCGACCCCAAACTTAACTTTGAGTGA
>CABIKL010001613.1:0-14753 GCA_902196195.1 Aptinothrips rufus
GCCAGCCGCCCATGTGCGTCGAGGGATGTCCTTCAGAGACGGTCCCGTTCATTGTTCTCCAGGCTGCCCACTTCGGCTCTCCCGAAGAGCGGCGGAGACAGCCGACCTGGGCGGGTGCAGCAGGATAGTCGGGGGCAATAAGCAAATAGAATAGAATTTTATTGCCATTGCCGGTCTATCTGTAAGATACGTGGTTTGGTATTTGAACCCATGCCAACTGACTCTGACTTGGTTCCCCCCCCCTGCCAGGGATGCCCAGGACGGCGAGCAGCAGCTGGGCGAGGAGGGCATGATGTACGGCGAGTACCTGATGCTGGACCGGGTGCTCTCCGCGCAGCGCATGCTCTCCGAGCAGAACAACGAGCGCGTCCACGACGAGCACCTGTTCATCGTCACTCACCAAGGTCGGTCACGACGTGACGCGGTCACGATGTATAGCACTGCGCTCTTGAACTTCCTAACAAAATAATCGCTCACACACGACGAAGAAATTTTCACCGAAAAATCAAAACAGAGTCTTGGGCAAACCAAACAAAAAAGGGTAAAAAAAAAGTTAATTTTTTTTTAGAGGTGATTTTGAGTCCTACTCTATACGCTTCCTGACCATTTTGCAACAGGTCTCAAAAACACTTCCAGAATTTTCTTTGTTTTACCCTTTGTTTCTGGGTTAGTAATACTGACGATTTCATTCATAATCCGAACGAAATTTGTTACTACGTTATGACGGGGGGATTTCTTTGAAGTGTATGAACAAGCTAGCAAATATTTTAGTAAGGAAGTAATAGAGCTCCTACAATACTCGGTGCCATTGGTTCTGCTTCTCTCTATTTCGCGTGCCTCACTGAATCTCAAACTGATTCCTTTGCAGCATACGAGCTTTGGTTTAAACAGATTATCTATGAACTCGATTCCGTCCGAGCGCTCTTTAATAGCAGTAAGGTAAGACTCCAATGATCCATCATGCGAATAATTTTGAAGTAGTGACTAGCTCATCTCACCCAATCCCAAATATGTTTTCTTTTCACAGGGTTTGGATGAAAGCCAGACTTTGGAGATACTGAAGCGTCTTAATAGAATCGTCCTCATTCTCAAGGTAAGTCCAGTTGGATTATTCTGTAAAACCTATGGCCCTGTGAGAGACGCAGTGGCAAATGATATCGAAACTATTTCGAATCGACGTCTCTGGCCTCAGCGAGGGCTTAAGTAACTAGGAATTGATATCGAACAGAGTGACCTATGACCCCTTCTTCGTAGCTGCTGGTGGACCAGGTCATGATCCTCGAAACGATGACCCCCCTCGACTTCATGGACTTCCGGAACTACTTGTGCCCCGCCTCGGGATTTCAGAGCTTACAGTTCAGGCTCCTCGAGAACAAACTGGGCATGAAGCAGGTAAGTTCTGCGGTACTCTTAGGACGAGTGAGGGTTGATGCAGTGGCGCCCGCAGGGTCATTAGGTTGGGTGGGCGCTCACCCACCTTCCAAGGGCAAAAGGGGCAGCGGAACATTTTGTTTCTGACAGGGTTGTTACAAGACCGTCATTTTCAAATTCACTCACGTTTCCCTCGCAACTTCCTGACGTAAGTGTAGATTTTCCTTGCCTTTTACAAACAAGGCACGTGACCGCATAGTTGTGATAGACGAAAAAACTGTGCTAACGAAATCGTTGATATTCGAGGCTAAAACGAATGACATCTGTATCTGCCAAGTTGTCTAATAATGGCAACGAATTGGCATATACTATTCCCTGATTTCCGTGACTTATAACAACCCTGCATTAACACAAGCCGTAAGAAAAATCTTAATGTTTCAGTACTTAGAAACTAAATAATCAACAAAAAATGTAGCAGAAAGAGAGCCGCCCGTAGCGACTCCCCCTCCGAGCTGGCGGCACCAGTTCTGCCAATTGAGGTCCCAATAGGGATTCCCGATCAGCACTCATACTGTCAAGGCCAGATTCGACGTTTCCCCGGTATTCGAACCCCCGCGCCACAAGGCAGTTCGTTTCACCCAGGTACAACGGACACTAAGACACCCGTCCGCGCCTTTGCAGGCTTGGCTAAGTGATGAGCGAAGATGTGGGACGATTTTTATCCTCTTGAATGACTGGCTGACGAATAGAGGAGTTGAAAAAAAATATCGGGAGGATGGGACTCGAACCCTCACTCTCCCGCGTCTGATTCGAGCACTCTAACCACTCTGCCACAGAGGTCTGTGGCCACACCGTTGCATTCAAAGCTGCCGTTGGACCGATCTCAGAGTGGGCCCTGATCGAGGTTGGGCGAGCGCGCGCCCACCCTTGCCCACCCGTGCGGGCACCACTGGGTCGATGACGCTTGAATTCGAGTGAATTCGTTGTGAGTGATGGACTGCCCCCCTCCCCTTCCCTCCCCCCAGGAGCAGCGCGTGCGGTTCAACCAGCGGTACAGCGCGGTGTTCGGGGACGACCCCGCGGCCGCAGAGGCCATCGCCCGGTCCGAGGAGGAGCCCAGCCTGGCGCAGCTGGTGCAGCGCTGGCTGGAGCGCACGCCGGGGCTCGAGACCGAGGGCTTCGACTTCTGGGGGAAGTACCGCCACGCCGTGGACAAGATGATCCAGAAGCAGCACCAAGCCGCCATGGTGAGTCACGTGACGCTGGCTGCTCTCCCCGCCTCTTTGAGGCCGGAGTGGTTCACTACACGTACGTTGCCATAGTGAGCAAAAAGTGCACTGACAAAAAAGAAAAAAGAGGAGGAAAACACACTTTTGGAGAGCTCTTTCCGAGAAATGGGGGTGAAGTAAACATCATTTTCGGAATTTTTGGGACTCATTTTGATGATTGCGTAGGAATGCACTTTAGAGAGTCCTGATCTCTTCGGTGTAGCTCTTAAAACGACCCCCCAAAATTCCAAAACTGGTGTTTCTTTTCCCCTTGTTTTCTCGGGAAGGGTGGGGAAGGGCTCACCAAAAAATGGTATTTCTTTTTACAGAGAAAGGAAAGGAAGACCATACCTCAGTAAAAACAAAATTTAGAATGTAAGGCAGCCAACTTAGGTTCCGAACAGAAACTGGATCAGAAATCGAGGTGTTGCTCGCTTCCTAAGCGAATTTCTACACGGAAACCGATTTGAGCCTCTCATCATACATTCTAATTTTTGTTTTTACTGAGCCTCACGTCTGCTCGGTATGATCTTGGAGCTCTGTTCGTCCTCAGGAGGCGGACACGGAGGTGAGGCGCAAGTTCCTGCTCAACGACGTGGCGCAGCGGCGGGAGGTGTTCGAGAGCGTCTTCTCCAAGGAGACGCACGAGCTGCTGCTGCAGCGCGGGGAGCGGCGCTTCTCCTACCGCGCGCTGCAGGGCGCCATCATGATCACCTTCTACCGCGACGAGCCGCGCTTCAGCCAGCCGCACCAGCTGCTCACCCTCCTCATGGACATCGACTCGCTCATCACCAAGTGGCGCTGTGAGCACTCACCACGACGAGAGCAGATTAGCTGTGCAGCAAAGGCTTTGACCGCTTTAGCTAATGAGTTTGGCTGCCACAGCTACACTGTTAGTTGCTTACAAAGAAACTTCTTTGTATTACAAAGAACTTTCTTCGTATGTTACAGGAGATTTTGCACAAACGTAATACAAAGAAATGTCTTCGTAAGTTACGAAGAATTTCTTTGTATTACAAAGAACGTGTCCTTGCCTTCCCTCTCGTCCGTGTGTGGGAGCCCCTGTAGCAAGATCCTGCGAAGATCCGGCTAATACGTGCCATACGTGCTCTCTATACTGAAATCAAACCACAGTTAAGTGATATTCTTTCATTTACTTCCAGACAATCACGTGATCATGGTCCAGAGGATGATTGGTTCAGCACAACTTGGCACTGGTGGATCATCAGGATATCAATATCTACGATCTACTCTGAGGTAGGATTTTGGTTATATATTTACTTATTATATTCATCTCGTGAAGCAAATTCCTTTGGCCTGCAATTTTATCAATTTTTTGTTTTGTTTCAGTGACCGCTACAAAGTATTTTTGGACCTTTTTAATCTTTCTACTTTTTTAATACCTCGTAGTTACATCCCACCCTTAACATCACAAATGAAAATAGCTCTTGCTGGATCATGGGGCCGGCAATCACCACCAAAGTCTTTGGGAGGAACACCGGAGGACGAGCGCCAACTGGAGAGTTCAGTTGAAGCCTCAATTTGATTTAAAATTTCGTATTTCTAATCCCTGAGAATCAGCCTCCATAAGCAGCAGAAAAACATCCTCATCAAATAAAGAATCTCAATCTGTCATGGGAAGGTTTGGTTTAAGCTTTCCAAACTCATCATACTTCTTCACTGTTAGTCCTGGTTTGATCACTTGTGTACATTCATAATTAAATATAATTTAGTTAGGTATCTTATGTCTGTGTGTGTTAGTATTTCAAAAATTACAACAATTTTGTTAACAAATGGTTTAATAGACATCTCACTGAGAAAATAAATACAGGAGTGAAGTACACTTTCAAAATGTGCAACAAATAAAAAATGAAAACAAGAAGAGCTGCAAGAAAGTCTGTTGCAAATTTAAGAAAACACATAATTTACAAATACAATCCAAGTTCTAATAAGCTTCCTTTCTTTTTCTACCTGAGAAACATTGGAAATTAGAGTGAACTTATATAAAAAGCAATAACAAAAACATCTTGATGAATGTGGCACACACACAAGATAACTTAAATTGAGCAGCAGTCCGCCTGACATGACAATTAATAGAACAGGCCTTCTAAGAACAAAATAATTTTCGGAAAAGCTGTAAAGAACTAAAAGACAATTTTGAGAGAATTTTTCCTTTATACTAAAAGAGAAGAATTTACTCTATCACATTTGTAAAATGATCAATACAATGTCAAAATTTTTAACACTATTTCAATATGTCATCAGATTGACCTAAAAAACATCACATCAACAGCAGTCTCATCAACAATAGTATGTAAAAAACTACACAAACTTACGACTAATAAATACACTTACAATTAAAAGTAGAAATACTAAACAAATTCATACATCTTACATATCTATGTTTATTGGGCTCTGCACCAAAAAGATTAAAAACATGAAGTGCAATACAAAAATCAAAACAAATGTGAAATGTTGAAAGAAAAACAAAGGACCTCAGAAAAATTATTGGCTGCCTCATTATCAAGTTTTCACAACATTGCAAAGAACAGAATGATGGATGATATGCAAATGCCCCTGATTAACAATTTAAGATACTTAAAGAACAGAAAAATCCTAATGCGATTACCTAAAAAGAAAAACCCTCTTCTATCAACAAAAAAAAAAGCATGACCTGATTTCATTTGTTCCTGGAGATAGATGACTACACATACTGAGAGTAGCCAGTTGTCTTTTCACTAAAAACAACATGCATGTGACATGTTAGGCTGCAGTTACAGTTGATGTCAAAGATTTCATCAATTGATAGCACTCCTCCAGCCTCTTCTTATCGCCAATACGTTCTAAAGTTTTTGCAGCCTCAGCCAACATTCCTGCTCTCTCACCGGGAGAAGAAAGCAGTGGGGCTGGAAGGTGCCTGCAGGCCAAGAAGAGGGCAGCTGCATGTTCACGCTCTCCTCCTGCATGCTGCTCACGATCTGCAAACAAAACATTGTCCTGCTATTCAGTATTCCGACACTAATTTGTATTTCTTAAAAATGTGGAGGAAGAGAATGGGTTAAAGGCTGGGTTGGCTAGAAATGTACCCTTTCCACAGAGAGCGGTGGTGCGATTGTTTCTGTGCCGTAAGCTACGGTCCAGCAGCTGCTGAGTCCTGCCAGGAGCAGCTCCCGCCATTAATCTCGCTGTTGCCTCCGACACAAAGACTCTTGGAACTGCAGCCTGGTGAAAAAAATACGAGTCAAGGCGACAGCTATTTTTTCTTGGTTTCAGCTTGGATTAACTGTAGAAGGCTCGATACATACAGGTAACTGCTGAGCCAAACGTCTCAGACTGCAAACATCTCTCTGGAATCCAGCAAGAACAGATGGTGCGACAGGCACAGGAGAGAGATCACTACTTGATGACGAGCTTGAAGACCGATCAGAATTGTCTTGCTCCCAGAGGGCAGTGCGAGTCTCAAGAAGCCAATCAAGAACAACTAACTGGACCAACTGCAATAAGAAAGTAATCATTGCAAATAGCTCCCACACTTATCAAAAGATTCATACTCTAAAATATACTGAACAAAGGCCACACAAAACATACCAAAATGAGGTTGTTTGGTTGCTTACAGCTCCAATACGTCAAACTGTCCTCTAAGTACCGCCCTGCAGATTCACAAAGTCGCAGTGCTTCCCTGGTAGCACCATTTCCTGGACTCGAGTGGCCATGGAGGACAGCTGATGCGGTTCTTCTGGCTCGGTATGCCATCTGAACTGCCCTTGCCACAGGGTCTGGCTGAGCAGAGAGCTGCTCAGGAAGCAATTCAACTCTAGCGTACAGACTTTCAGCGTGGGCATCTTCACCAAGGAGCCAATAAGCAGCAACACCAACCACAGCTGCCCACCACCGAGCAAGTTCGTCCTCACAAGCTGCAACAGAACGGACAATGCAATCATGAGATAAAATATAATCATGAGAATGTTTGCAGACTTTTCTTTATCAGAATATTCTCTGGTGAATAACATCAAAGCAGTATACAGCACTCACAAGGAACTTGCAGCTGACTTCGACTAGGTATAGCCGCAGCAGCTGCAGCAGCTGTATCACCATCTACCATGGCAGTGGAGTTCTCCAAGAGCATTTGAATGAAGGTGAGAGCATCTGGAGTTTGAGCTCGGCGGGCAGGCTCCTCTGTGGTGCTGGACTTTGTTGGTGTGCCACCAGCATCTAGACGTCCACCAGGTAGCACCAAAGTGTGCAAAGCTCTCTCCAATAAATGTTCACGATACTCCTGGTTCCAAATGAAAAAGAGTTGCAAATTTAATTGAATCTACTTGAGAATGTAACACTTTAAATTTTGTGCTGCGCTTTGTCACACTTACCCTCATGACATAACCAAGAGGATCACCTGCAGAGCCGAGCATACTGAATGGAGAGGACCTAGCAGGACTATAACTCCACTGCTGACTGATAAGGAACCGACAGCCGTAGGGTGTAAGGAGCCACTGCAGTCGTGCAGGCACCGGTTCAGTTCCTTTCAAAATTGTAGTACGGGCAATTGACAAATAACCCCTTCAGAAAGGAAATATGCAAATCAATGAGCATGAAAGAAACATCAATATCAAATATTTTCATCTTCCTTTAAATCATCAATAGTAATTGTAAACACTATTACCTGCACAATGACTGAAAGGCTGGTGGTAGTAAAGACTTCAACCTCAAAGCATATGCAACATACATGTCAGCCAGCTGGTGAGAAGCCAAGGCTTGACCAGCAGCCTCTCCAAGATTGACAGCATTCAAAGCTAACGTAAGACCGCCAATAGTGCCAGAAAATGTTCCACCTTCTTCTAAAACATTGGTGCTACCGCCAGAAACCAGATGAAGCTGATGCAAGCGATGATAAACAAGGGCAAGTTCTCGTGCACTCTGAGCTGCTGCAATTCGGTGTCCGCTTCTTGAGAAAAGCATAGGGCCATTTTGTGATATCCATCGACCGATCCATAAACGATGTAGACACTGGCGAATGATTTGCCATGTCACACAACTCCATTTCTCAATGCGGGATGCTGGAAGAGGACGACCCAAAGCCTGCAAGCCGCGTCGTAACTCTTGTTGTGCAGCTATGTTTTCACCCTAAAATGTACATAAAGTATTCTTAATAATAATTGAATAACTTTAAATACAAGATTTAAACTCAATAAAAAACCTGATTTGAAAAAGAAAATAAGCAAGAAAATAAGCAATTATGAAACACGTTTAATTTTTACCTTTATTAAGTTGAATTCAGCCTGCTTTCTATGTCGCCAAAATGCAGTGGATGCCTTAGAAGGGCTAAGAATGGGGTCACTGTGAGCTAGAAGTTTCAAGAGACAGGCAGCAAGTACAAGCAAGTTGCTCAACCATAAGAGTATGGCTCCAGGGCTCAACCAGCTGCCTCCGAACCATCCTGAAGAATCAACTGAGGATAAGACAAAATAGGAGATTTTAGAAATTACTTAAATTAGTGAATTACACAGTAATTTTCTGTTTTCAATCAAAATTCTTACCTTTATCATCACTGGAAAGTATGTTTCTACCTCTGCTGTAGGACACATGGGAGCTAAAGGACCTTGCTCCATCAAGAGCCAATCCCAGCGGATTGAATGCCACAACGGCCAGCATGAACATGCACAGCATCATCCGTGATGAATCAAGCATGCCTCTGTGCCCCATGCTCCTTTCACTGGATCCACTCATTGCATCGTCATCATCTTCGTCCTCTTCTTTGAGCTGGAAGGGACACAAGAAAACTTTTAGCTTGCTTCTAATCAGGCTGGACAAGACTAAATGAGAGCAGAATGTATTGCAGTACCTCAGCCTTTCGAAGCAAATAGTCAGGAGAAGGCGGAAGTGATGCATCAGAATGAGAATGTGGTGGAGAAAGTTCTGAAGATGAGACATCAGAATGTGGAGGTGTGAAGCCACCAGGGGATGTTGCGCCAGGGACAACATTCGGCACAATACTAGGAGTCAAGAAATCCTTCAAGTTGTGTTTGTGGGCACTCATCTTCAACTGAAGATTTTCTTGTTTTAATCGTGCGTTTTGATTCTGAAGGAATCGGATGTATTCAATTGCTTTCCTCAGAATAGCAGATTTATTTAGCTGGAAAGGAAAGATAAATTAAGATGCTGTCATTCCCACTGAATTAATAAATTCTGAAAGGGAGCCCAAACAGATATACCTTCGAATCCGGGCCCACAACCATGTCTTTTAGTTCTATTATCTTGTCATTGATGGAGGTTCGATAACGTCTCTCAATTGCATTGTGGGCACTTCGTTTCACTTCCTTAACCTTTGGTTGGCCATTAGAGTTTGTAGAGTGTGGCGAAAACACACTTGGTAACCTATTAATTGCAACTTTGTCTGTGTCCAAGACAAGCGGAATGCCTGAAAATCAGGATTATCCGTTAGCACTCATGAACCAAAGCCTGCGATTTTTACTGATAGTTTTAATAAACGGAGTAGTAACTAATTACCAGTAGCAAGTATCGTTCCAGCAGCATTGACAAAAGTATGAACTGGCTGGCATTGCTGACCTCCAATGGCACTTGAGGAGGTTGACGTAGTATACATCAAAGTTGTAGCAGGGATGGAAACTAGAGGCTCCGTTTTAATAAGTTGTGCTGTTTGTACAACAACCTGAAAAATTAAGAAAATTAATTAAGAATAATTTTTGGGATCAATCATAACTTTTTGGTTTTCCTTTGTTGCATCAAACTAGGACAAACACAGTTTATAATTTCTAGCACATGACGTATGTGGAGATGATGTAAAAATGTATCTTTACCTGAGGAACTTTGTCACCATTTTGCAACTGTCCAACACTTTGCAGGACAATTTGTCCTGGCTGTGATGTTGCTGGGGCAACAGGTTTCTGCTGAATAGCAGGTTGCTTCTTCATTGGAATCGGCTTAGGTGAAATCTGTTTCTTCATTTGTTGTTGTGGAGGCTGAGACTGAGGAGAATGTTGGGGTTGCTTAACTTGCTGCTGTATTTGTAGTGGTACATGAGGAGGACTGTTCGAAGTCTGCTGTGCTTGAAGAATTTGAGATGGACAGAAGCCCAAGGATGTATTATTGACTGCTGGACTTACGACACCTTGTGATAGAAGAACAGAAATTCCTGAAGTTGTTATTCCGTTCATGTTGACACCTGGTCTTTGGGTTGGAGTTGTTCTGGGCATTTGAATAGGTGGCAACAATGAACTTTGTTGCTGCTGCTGGAGTGGCTGTCGAGCGAGGTTCTGTTGGGTGTGTGGCTGTTGTTGCAATATAAACTGCTGGTCAGCATTCTGCTCCTGCTGCTGTTGCATGTAAGACAATGTGTTCGGTAGGCTCAAGAAATCAAAAGCAACGTCATCTTCCATGTTAAATGGATCGGGTAGATCTGAGAGAAGTCCTTCATCCGAGAACAGGAGGTCTGCAACAAAAGAATTTTTACATATGATATAGACAAAGTAAACACATAACATACTGCATATGCATATGGGATCAAACATCTCTGCAGAATTTGGGGTCAAGTTTCAAGAAAATCCCCCAAACTGTGTCTTGTGTTCAGAAACTTATCACCATCAGAAAATGAGCTAACGCAACTATCACGAGATATTGGAAGATATGTCAACCAAATTTAGACTTTTATTGAGAACCAAAAGACACTGGAGCAAGTCGTGCAGCTCCAAAGAGATCTGCGCCATAACCTAAACGAATGTCAAAACAACATTGACAACGTTTACCATCAAGACCTCCGAGTTCATTAATGCCGAATCCGTCTGCCATAGCAAAGGCGTTGTTCCCATTCGCATCAGGTATCTCTTCTTTCAGAGGAGGCCATCCTCCTGCGCTGCCTATGTCCGCCATCACACAAATAATGACGCAGGACGCAGGATCACCACACATTCGCGAACCAATCACAGAACTCGAAACGAATGAGGTGATTTTACGTCATCACAACCGGCAAGAATCGTCTGCTGGAGATCGTCATTTGTTGTCAAGGGAAATCATAGCTTCTCGATTTTAATATGACTTGGCGTGGAAATTTCGTGATTACATAACTTAATACGATAAATTATGACAGCTTAATAGCTTCTTTGTAGCCTCCACCTCAAAATAGCTAAAATCCTCGTGAAGAGTTCGTGAAAAATACGCTTTAATATACCTTTCACGTCGTTAAATTTCCCTGATATTTGTACACATCATTCTAGGCATTAAATATAGCAAATGTACTACAACGACAATTCCACACATCAGATCGATTTAAAATCGAATATTGCTACAAATTAAATCCATCTTTCGTAAATAAAGACCAAATTTTGATACAAAAATCTCCGTCGCTTCTTTATTGTAGTTGGCAATACTGATTTTCAATCGCGCCTAAAATACTTCGCAACATACAGTAAACAAAGCAAGATATTTGGTTAAATTAATTGTTTTGCTCTTTCCTGTGTACTTGCAGGACCAACGTGTGGTATATTTTCAGCCTTGGTGTTCCTCTCTACAACTATGGACTGGAATATAAATACTGGATATGATCCAGGCGACGAAACAGTAAATTTTGGCACGAGAGCTTATGCTGAAAGTGACGGCTGCATTTATGAAACGACGACTGTGGCGACGTTTCAAAGTGAGGCGGAGGTTAGTACCTAATAGAGACTGGAGCGCATTTGTGCTTTCATCTTAATTTAAGTCATTGCTTACAATGTCTCATTCAGGTTTCAGGTACTCCTTCGCTGACATTCGGCTACGTCTCGAACAGTGCCGAATGTGTTTGTGTGGGGAACTCGCTAACACTGTTTTCAGACCAGTCATGCCAAACAGTACTACTTCATACGAAATTCGACTCTCAGATCGAAACTTTCGCGAGTTCTGTAGATGGCAACTTTTTGCTTGTAGGACTTCAGAATGGTTTTTTTCACTGCCTACACATTCCAACTGAGGGAGAACCTGTATATGCCAAGTATGTATTCTGCGATAACTTTCCACCTTTCCAAGTTTTGTGCAATGCAAATATTTGTAAACATGAAACTTTAATGATGTCCTTTATGTTATTGTAGGAACTTGAAAGTACAACCTAAAAATGGGCGTACGTTTGCTAGTATTATTGTTGATGAGAGTTTCCCTCACGATGTATTGGTTGTTTGCACATCAGGAATTGTCAAGACGTAAGTTCTTCGTGAACATTGTTTTCAGGCTGCCCAAAAGAGCACATAAATACTCAGATAAAAAATGTTATTATCAATATTATTTTCAGGTTCTTCCATTTTAACTTTCATGCCATTCATGATGTCTTGTCGAGTCAAACAAGAGATACTTCTGAACTCAAAGAGTTGACCTCCCTTATCATATTTTCACCTCTTTGTGGCATTAGCTCTATAGCGCCGGTAAGTATAATAAGTTTGTCGAATATGTTAGATTCTGTGTGATGTTAATTTTGATTCCTCTGTGTCTCAGATACGTTCAGCAACTAGTTTTAAATGGAATGGTCAGCTCATGATTTTAGCTGTTGGCAATGGTTTTGCTACTTTACCCACTGGTTTGGGATTTTCTGGTGATTCAGATGATTCAAATTGGACTGAGAGTGATTGCCAATATATCTTAACAAGAGTAGAATCCACCAAAAACAAATCGTAAGGAATCAAAATATTTTGTTCTTGTGGCTATGAACATAGTCTTGTCTTTGTTTAGAAACAGTTGTTAGTAATGGCAATTTTTATTTCCAGTTTATTTCTTGCTCTAAGCACAGCTGGGCAATTGGTTTATTTGTGCCCATACTCATTTTTCATGTGTGATGTTCCACTGAACAGTAAATCATTGTCCGATTTTCAATTAGTTGGATCAAATGAATCAGAAGCCTTTGTTATTGCTATAAGTACACCTAGCAAACAAGATCAAAGAGAAAGCAATCTCATTATGATGTCAGTCTCAGGTAAGCAAATGCAGCACTCGGATTTTTCTTTCAGTCAATGTAATTTTTTATTTTTTTATTATTAATCTTTAAGACAGATTTTTCTCTTTTGTGTAATCAGCCCACATTTATGCCAAAGTTCCACTGAATGGTTTATCACACTTAGTGTAATTGAATACTTTCTGTAACAAACCTCTCATTTTCATGTTCTGGGTCTTTTCAGGATTTTGTGAAAAGTTCACACTGACGATAAAATATCCATCGGTGCTCATGTCAACAACTTGCGACATTGAAGATATTCACTTTTTAGAGTGTTTGATGGATGAGGACTCAACTCAAATCCACACAATAGCATTAAAGACAGCAACCCAAACCGTACCCAGGTTTAGGTAATATTTTGCAACTGTTATGCTTCTTGTGCTGTTCTTCATTTCATCCCTGTTTTTGCTATCTTATCATTCTCTTACAGACTTGAACGACTTCTCACAAGGAAAAAGTTTGAGGCTGCAGAATCCCTTGCCAGAGTATTTGGTCTGGATATGTCTCTTGTTCACATAGCTAGAGCCCAATGCATTCTTGATCAAATGCAGCCTTGGAATCAAAAAGTGAAGCATACGTCAGAAGACAATAATCAACTATTAAACCGCCTAATAAGTGAATTAGATAATATTCCAGTAAGTGAACATTTATAGTTCATGGCATAGACTGAGTCTGCATGTGGTACAGTAGATGCAGTATTTTAAATTAAAAGCAACACTACAGTGCTTCAAATAGTGTTGAAAGAAATAGATTTATGATCTGGTTTTACCTTCAAATTATTTTACTTGGTTTGTTTCAGGACATGGACTTTGTATGCAACTGCTGTGTCAGTGCTGTTCCTCCAGACTATGAAGTGGCTCATTCTCTGCTTGAATATGCCCAGAAGCGGTTGGAACTGTTTTTTGTGAATGTTGGTATTATATCTCACTTGCTTTTCGTAATAATCCTAACAGAAGCTTAGTTATTTCTTGAACACTGATCTTCAGGTCTTGACTGTGAATATTTGTTTTGTTTTTAGAACCCGGAGCTGGAGTCAAAAGTTGCTGAGTTTTCTGGAAATGTGTGTGGCTCAATACTTCGCCTAGAAACTCTTGACCTCATCAAGTCCCATTGGGATGTAGAAGAGTGGCTTCAGTTCAGTCGAGCTGATTTGATTCGAGAAGTGCACTCGTGGATTAAACAGGTCTTTTTTATGAGAGTGGAAGAACAGATGTAAGCTTTGTTCTGCAATGCAAGTGAAATTAAATTATTTTATCTTACTTAGGGAGCCCTTTGCCAAGCAGCAGTGATTTGGAGTAGACATAAGTCTTCCTTCAAGAGCAGCCTAGGAGACAAGCAGATCATCCAGTACCTCTTAGATGATATTCCACCAGCAGTTCCACTTGAAGATATACTCGAGTGGTTGGCTCATTTGTTACCTCCCTTGTTAGATGTGCAACCAAGCACTCTGCCAAATATTGTTGCTTGGGCCCATACCAAAATATGGTAAGCTTTTGCATTCGTCCCCTTGCCTCCTTGATTTTTCGGTCTGGTTTCTCGTCATTTCTCATTTTTCTGAAAATTTACTTTTTCTCATTTTACAGTGCTTTGGAACGAACTCATCCTAGAGAATGGCCCAAAATTGGCCTTGATTTTGCTGAGAGATCTGTAGAACTTTTTAGTGCACAAAAAGTTGCAAGTCCATTCTTTGGCTTGGAAGTTTCACCCTTGAGACCTCTTGTTGTTCTGCGTTGTGCTTTAGCAGATCTGCATTCTCTTCGGTCTAAATATTACATGCATGTTTCTCTTGAAGATTTTACTCAGGTACCCTTAATTTTTCAATAAATTTTATAATTTTTTTTTTACTATTTCATTAAAATGACAAATGTGCTAAATGTTACTTTTGATTTCAGGATCCTCAAGATGTAGCTCTACTATTAGTGGACCGTATTGATGTGGGATCCATCTCGTCGTTTGTGACAAATTACTTGAATGGTTTTATGTTAGAACACAAGCTTGATTCTGATAGTATAATTTCACAATACATTATGGTAAATTTAAAGAAATATCTAAAAAAAATCAGTTGCTTTTTTTCCCTTCATTGACTATGAATTAAATTATATGAATTTTTTTTGTTTTTTTTTTTTTTTTTTTTTTTTTTTTTTTTT
>CABIKL010001614.1:0-14752 GCA_902196195.1 Aptinothrips rufus
CCCCCCCCCCCCCCCCCCCCTCCCCCCTCCCCCCTCCCCCTCCCCCCTCACCCCTCCCCCCCTCCCCCCCAACCTGCTCGTCGCGCTCCAAACCCTGACGACAATGGGTGTCCGTCGTCCGTCCTATCCGGCGGACACAGCGCGGAGCGCCGCGCGACAATCGCAAAGCCCGCCCCGCCCCGCCCCGCCCCGCCCCGCCCCGCCCCGCCCCACGCCGCACTGGCTCTGGCGGCTGTGACTCGGGACTGTGCTTGGCTTTCCGGGTCTTTATGTCTCCATCCCTTCATTCCGCGTCATATTCGTTGTTGCGCCCGCCGTGCCGTGCCGTGCCGTGCCGTGCCCTGCGAATGCTGGCAGCAGGAGGTCGGGCATTGACGAGCAGGGTCACCTAGTCTCTGCCGGGGCAAGCTTTGCGGAGTGAGCGGGTAAAGAGCACGTCTTACTCGTGGGTCTTCTCTGCGTGTCACTTGTTGAGTGAGAGCAGCAGCGGCGAGTACTAGAGGCGGCGCGGTGGGGCGGCGGGGCGGGGCGGGGCGGGGCGGGATGCATAGCTTTCAGGGGCTTCTCTCGCCCTTCGCTCGGATACTTCGCTGAGCTCACCGTATCGCGCTGAGACGGGGTGCTTTCAGAAAGCTCCCACCGTACCGTGGGGTCAGCAAGACCCATGCATTGTTAGAAAGAAGAATTTCTTACCGACTTTGCTACGTATTCCGATACACAAAGCACCACTGTGGACTGTGGGGGGTTGAACCTGGAGCTTTAACTTCCGCACTCCGCGGTGCGGTGCGGTTCTCTCCGCAAGAGGGAAGACCAAGTCAGTGTCAACAGGGTGGGGTGAGGGGGGGGGGCGTGTCGGTGAGGCGAGCTCCAGATGAAAGACGCCGTGACGGAAGTTTCTCCATGTCGTGGAGGACGAAGGGGCAGCCGACAGAAAACTTTAGAAACTTACGATTTTAGCCAACGGGAAACTTTAGAAACTTACTATAAGCGTCGTGCAAAAAAAAATAAAAATAGAATCAGTGATTTGATCCATCTACGTGTGTCAATAACGTGCATGTTGCCTATAGATGTCTTCTTGTGTGAATGACAATGAAAATGGAGTAGACTGTATTACCCTGCAATGTTCTTACACTTTTGTGTATTTCTGTGATTCATGCGAATTTGAGTAGCCGTCTCTTACCGACGGTAGACTAGCTAGTCTTGTAACATACAGAGGAACGCAATGTCTGTAAGAGGATGAGAGTCGGGAGCTCGACTGCCGTGCTGAGTGAGAGCGAATGGATGTGACTGGTTGTGCGTCTGGTTTTGAAACTCCCGCGCCTCTTTGTAGAGGTCACGTGACCATGATGAGCAGTGTGGCCACC
The DNA here is from genome assembly GCA_902196195.1 of Aptinothrips rufus. Taxonomy (NCBI): domain Eukaryota; kingdom Metazoa; phylum Arthropoda; class Insecta; order Thysanoptera; family Thripidae; genus Aptinothrips; species Aptinothrips rufus. The sequence goes on from CABIKL010001614.1 coordinate 1,365, forward strand.
ATGACGCCGCCCAGGTCGCGCTGCATGGTCACTGTAAGAACGTACGCTGTAAGTATATAACAACCGCACCATTGTAGAAGTGAATGTGTTTTGGTTCGATACGCCGCTCACTGCCTGACTCTGACCCCCGCAATGATACTTACGCTGCGAAGCGGTACGGACTTGGTATCGCTGCCCACATCGCGCCGTGTGTACAGGTTTATCTATCTTGTCGGTCGTGTGTGTGGGCGGGCGTGCCTAAGGAAGGTCCACCTTGACCGCCAAGCCGGGCCAGGCCAAGGCGAAGCGCGAAGCAGCCAGGCCAGCTGAGGCGCAGGCGCGGATCCAGGTGGGGGGTGATAAGGATATGAAGCATACATTATTAGAGGCTTTGAATGTGAATGTATATGTGACGGTACTGCTAGGGACCTCAGCCAACAAAGCATTTTCTATGTTATACGAAGAAAATCCTTTGTTATTACGAAGAAAATTATTTTTAAATCATTGTATTGAGAAAAATTGTTGAAATTTGCTAAATTTTTTAAATCAAATTAGTCCTGAATAGTCTACCTACGCATTCCCTGGCAGGTCAGTTCATTCCTCGGTTTATTCTCAAATTGTCGCCCAGATCTGGGAAGCGATCGCGTGTCGGCAGTGTACTATCCAGTTCGGTTGGTCAGCAGTCAGCATGCGGCTCCGGTGCCGACCCGATATTTTCCGATAAGTACCGATGTGTACCGTCCACCCGATCCGATGCGTCCGCATTCCTGTCGACCCGATTGGATCCAGTGGCTGTGGGTCCTTCCTGCACAGCTCATATTGATTGCGCGACTGGACCGCGCGGCATTGTAATTCACCCGCGGGAGGGCACTATCCCGTGTATTGTTGTAAAATTGTTGTAATTTCACAAGAAACACTCCGACTGACACTTTGTAAATTTCAAAATTTGTCAAAGTTTGAGCATGCACTCGCAGTAAATACTCTTTTTGACTGAGCAGGGTTTTACCTCGGGTTTTACCCTCTAATTCTCAAATAATTATTCCACGGTAATCTCCATCAATCTTGTCATAGCGAGGAAAAGAGAGGTAACTTCCTGAACCATGCTATCAGACCGGAAGGACAACGGAAGAGCAAACTTCACCATTTTTTCGGACAGCTCTTTCCTTGACCAGGTTTATCGGACCGACAGGACTCTTGTTCGTTGTTGTTGTTTGTCCTGCAGCATGTTGTTGTTGTTTCAGGAGCGGGAGCGGTTCCTGCAGCGCCGCCAGCAGCTGGAGCAGCAGCACGCCGCCCAGGTGTCCGCGGGGCTGGCGCTGTCCGCGGCCCGGGAGCGAGGGCTGCGCGTCGAGAGGGACCGCCAGGACTCCCAGGAGGCTGAGCGCGAGGTGACCAGGCTGGTGCGCCGCAACGGGCCCCGCCACCCGCCGCCGCCCCTCCCCTCCGCAGCGCTGCCGGGCGAGCAGGTACCTCCCCTCCCCCCGCCCCCTCACCTGCTGCGGTGCTGAGGGGTGGATCACTTGAGCGAGTCCTGCAGTGTGGGTTCTAGGACAGCTCCAAACCAATAAGAGTGAAGGAAGACAGACCCTTTGAAACCCATCTCATTTTTATTTTTCACTCGATTTTTGTTGGGTTGTCGTAGAATCTGTGTGCTGCCATCTCTATGTGCCGTTGGTTTGACTGTTATTTTCTGATTCAGGCCGAGGCCGAGGAGCCCACGGCAGCAGCGACGTCCACGCCGTCTGCCTTGTCGTCTGCTTCTTCTCCCGGAGCGTCGCTGACCATGACCACGGTCACTCCAGCGGCTCCAGCGGCTCCAGCAGTGGATCCAGCGGCCCATGCTCTCCCAGCGGTGCCGGCGTCGACTGTCCAGAGCGCCCTCGCCGCACTCAACTCTGTATCGCTGACACCCATAACGAAGATTGTCTCGAAACCGCCACTGCCCACATCGAATGCAAGCTCTTCGAATGGGGTCAATTCAAGGGGCCTTACTGTGAACTGCATCAGTTCCAAGAGCGTCACTTCGAACGGAGTCAGATCGAACGGAGTCAGTTCGAACGGTGTCACTTTGAACGGTGTCACTTCGAATGGAGTCACTACGAATGGAGTCACTTCGAATGGTGTTACTTCGAATGGAATTACTTCGAATGGAGTCACTTCGAATGGAGTCACTTCGAATGGAGTCACTTCAAACGGCACTTGCTACCACACCAGGGTCGGCAAGTCAGCTCCTTGCGCCGCTCATCTCACACACAGGTATTTAGTAACTCTAAATGTCTAAGAATGTTTTACTCGGACTTAGTAACGTCTCAAAACATTTCTAGAATTAGTAAAAACTAATTCTAGTTGATCAACAAACAGTCACTAGATTGTTAAAAAAAATGTTACTTAATGAAGAAGTTCTGTTCGAAAAAAGGAAAAAAAGAGCTTGATAGACATTTGGAGAGCAGTGCTGAAGACGGCTCCCAGAAAAGTGTACCCATCTCTGTGTCGATCCCCGGCTCAGTGGAGTTGACTGTTAGGAACCTCTGAGAGGCATATCTAGAGTTCTCTCGAACCCCCTTCCAGATAGGTTTTTTTCTATCTAGAACTCTCTGCTCTACTGTTTTCGCACCCCCTCCCGGATACGTTGTTCTAGAACTCTCTGCTCTCCTCTTTGCAGAACGCCCAGCCCCGCGCCGTACTGCCCGACCCCGGACTACGACTCGGACTCGTCCGGCAGCACCCTGCACACGGCCTCGACGGCGTGGACGGCTCACGGGACCGGTGCAGCAGCTGCAGGTGGTGTCAGCCCGGGTGCAGCAGCTGCAGGTGTGGCACCCGCCGCGGGCCCCGAGGTGGAGATGCAGAGTATGGACAGCTTGGAGCTGCTGGAGCCGCGGCCCAAGGAACCCCGCCCGCCGCAGATCTACTTCCACCAACAGAGCAAGTACGTGATTGACACTGGAGTTTCATTTAGCCGATTTCGACTAACGTTTCCCGTGTCCTTGCAACAAATCATGAGGAATGTTAGACTGATTTCACCGAAACTCAGTTAAAGAGAGCCCCCCCCCCCCCCCCCCCCCCCCGCACATCACGTAAAGACAGCCCCTGAGGAACTCTCAATGGTGCAGAGAGGGCTATCAGGGGCGGTCCCTAATTTAGTGAGAGGAAAAAGAGAGTGGTGGGTAGCCTCTGGTTCTTATCTCAGTACATGGGACAGGTTCGCAAGAGGTCATTCCCTCCAGTTTGGGTGGGCGGAAACCCCCTTTCCGCTACGTAATTTGTAGACAGGCCCCAACATGTATGCTTGCTGAATTATTTTTTATGATGAGAGCTCATCAATTTATTTATTTTTTAAGTCTTTGTTCTGTTGTGGACATATGTCTCTGCTCATTGTTCATTGCTGATCCGGCCTTTGTAAACTTATTTGGCAGGGTTGCTCCGCGGCCGTCAGTTTGTGTCACCATTCGAGAGTATGGCGGTTCCAGTAGCAGGCAACCTTCCAAGCTGACCTTCCTGAACAACCGCTCTCAGCAGAATGGCATCCAGTCCTCAGCACAGGACATCGCTGCTGATGGTTTGCAAAGTGAATTAGCCACCACTCTGTCACGGTCAAACCTCCGAAGTCGAACAGAAGTTACAGATTCATTAAACAACGTCCACTTAAAAGAACCACAGGTACATAATTGATAAAATATACATATTTATGTTCTTTGTTTTACTTTATTTTGTGGCCTTTTTAAGTAATGAAGTTTTTTTTTCTTTCAGGAAACACCAAAATTATTTGAAGAGATATCTCGAGGTAATGTTACGGTCACTTCTGTGAATGGAGATTCATCAGTCCCATATACAGGTAAGTTTTATTTCTAATCTCAAAGTGATCAGCCGATCTACTTTTAAACCTTTCTCTTGAAATAATTTTATTTCTTTGGCACAGCAAAAAGCAATATGCCTAATGGAATTTTAAAGAAGGCTTCTGTGAACCACATAGCTGCCAATGGAGTTCCTATTGGTCATGGTATTACTCCAGCAATCTTAGCAGGGGCAGGTGCTGCTCTGAACAGGACCAAGTCAAATGGAATCCCAACTAAAACCATCTCCTTTGGAGCCAAGTAAGTTATTTAGGGCTAGACAAACCTTCGTGTTTTCAAATTGTAATATAATTTTATAATATTTGTGTATTGTCTCTTTCAGGGCTACCATAATTAATGAGAAACAAATTCAGACATAGACACCACAATGTAGATCTCTTCTCGAAACCTAAGGTCATATGCTGTGCTCAATTACTTGTTTCTGGGTTATATATGTGAATAAGCATGTACTATACTCAAATTTCCTAGTGCTTGTGCATCTGTTTGGGTGTACTATCCACACATTAATGTTAAAAATGTAATGCTGCCTGTCGCAAGTTGAAACTGCAACACTATCTTGTAAAAGAGTTCTGCTTATTTTGTTTTCTCATTAATTTGGAAAACATTATTAGAGATTTGGGGCAATCCCCAAATTTCCTTGTTCCTATTGAGTGCAAGTTCAGAATGTAGTACAGGAGGGCTCTGTGCAGTGCATCAATTCCTCTTAAACAATCCTGGTAATTCAGAATTTATTTTTACCTCCCTGGTGTTACTCCTGGAGCTGCATCAATCCAGCCATCTGTTATTTTATTTAATGTTAGTATTTTGTTTTAAACTTAAATGTCTTAATTTTTCGTTGTATTTGCTTTGTGCTGATTTTTACCTAGTACTAAGCAAGGAATTAAACCTTGTGATTTTATTTTATTTGCTCAATAATGAGTTCATCAATTCTCTTCTTTGTAATTAGTCATGTTGTTATTGGTTGAATTATTTTCTGCTCTGCTCACTGGTTTGAAATAATACTCTCAGATGTTGTGTAAGATTCTATTGTGTGAAGTGTCAAAGCCTTAGTGCCTTGTGTAGTGATCAGTTACATTGTAATAATTGTTTGGGACCTACAATACCTGCAATGAAATAAATCATCTTAAAGCTCACTGGATGCTCACATATTGGGCTTTCTTCCAATGATAGAGCATGCTTACGATTTTTTTTTGCTATAATATTTAATTGTTGTCTAGTATATTATATGAAGTGTATCTTTTATGTGATCAATTACAATTCTTTAAAAAATCATCACATTTTTTTTACTTTTACTTTTACGACCTTGTTTACCACAGTGGTGTTTTCCAAGTCACAGTATTCAGAATGCACATACATTACTTTGGCATGCATCCATCTGCATTTCTGAGAAACCTACAAATTTTGTAACATTCTGTCTAATATGAGAATTTTCACATGGGTTGGTGGCAAATGTAAACGAAAATGACTTACAATGCATTAAAAACACGCAGCATGTAGCTTGTATTGGCACGTCGGCACTGTCATTACCTAACTGTTTCATCACAACTTTGTCTCAATCAGATAAAGAGCAGGAATATATTTATTCATTTGATTAAGAGAAACATGAAACATTTTCGAAAAAGATTGAAATCAAATTGTTTTCAAAGTAAAGTAAACATCTTTTTTTTTTAATTTTATTTTTGCTGCGGAATAAGCTGTATGCTAAAAATTAGCCCAAGCAGCGCAATTACAGAAGTTAGCATCTGGCTACCGGTACATTGAATGTCTCCTCCCTACTCAACGACACTGAGGTGCTGGCGGCTGGAATAGGGTGAATAGGCCCCAGGTCCGCATGATGCATTGGGTGCCAGCCAGCACGGGCCTGCGGCAGCAGTAAGATGCTCCTGTACGCCACTCTGGTTTTAGGAGCCTATGGAATAAAATGGAAAGAGTAACTAGTGGGTGACTAATTCAATAATGGCACCTGCCCGGAGAACTTCCACCAGATTCACCCGCCTTCGCTAAAATAAGGACACAATGTTGATACAGTCGTGTGCAGTTTGTGCCGCCATATTGCGTTCTTACTGTTCCAAACGTGCGATTTCCACACCTCATGACTAGTAATGCACGCATGGCAGCGAAGATTCTGCAATAGTCAGTACGGTACTGCGCATAATTTCGAAAGCGACCGCCTCAGCAGGCTCAGCAGTGTGCGCTCCCAACCCTCCCCACCTCATTCCATCCCCTCCTCCCCCTACCTCACCCCGCTTTACTATTTTTTCCAGCCAGCTGTGAGCCTGCTGTGAGCTGAGATGTGATGTGAAAGCGGCCGTCAACGTGAACCATGAACCCATGAACTCCTTTCGAAAACTCGTTGGAAGACCAAATTCTGTAGTGACCATACTCTAAATCTTGGATCAAAAATACGGACAGGTTCGTATAGTTTTTGCTTATAGAATAGGGTTAACTTAATGTTTATCGAGGAATCACCGGCTTCTGAAAGGCAAAGTATGGAAAGGTTAAGTAATTAAAAAATCAGATCTTTGACCAAATTATTGGACTAATTTTTAATTGACTCGTGCTTGTCATTATTATAGATTATTGGCCAAAGATATGTTACCTCATAGCTCTTATATCTTGAATTTTAATCAGCAAGGCCACTTACACAAGTATTTAAAAGAGCTTTTCTTGTGTTTTTGTGCAGACCTGAAAATATGAGTGCTGAAAATGATAAATCTGTGGAGAACATGGAAGAACAAAATGCGACAGAAAAGACAGATGAAAAACTGGATGAATGGCTGGATATTCTTGGCAGCGGGCAAATACTGAAGAAGGTAACCAGAAATCATTGAAGCTTATCTTGCGTTCCCGAGATATTTCAGTCATCTCTCTCTGCGATCGGTATCTGACGTGGTTAAGAGTTGACAGAATGTAAACATAGATCCTCTAATTGTTTGTGTAAAATTCTTTCTCTAGGTTCTAGTTGAGGGAGAGAAGGACACCAGACCACAACGCAATGACCTCTGTGTGATAAACATTGAAGGAAAGCTTGATGATGGAACTGTGATAGAAAAGCATGAGAATCTTGTTATACACGCTGGGGATGGGGAGGTACGAATCAAGCATTGGCTTATTCCCTTCTAAGTTTGTTGTGTTATTTATTTGCCCTGTGTGCATTTCTCATGCTAACTCTTTTGCAGGTTATTCAAGGAGTTGATCTTGTCCTCTCACTGATGGACCAGGGGGAGCGCGCTATTGTTAAAATTGGACCGCGTTTTGGATTTGGATCGCAAGGAAGGCCTGCTGAAAATTCTTGTGAGTGTTTTTTATGAATAGATGACCGATTATGTTTATTTACAGATGTGAATTGATCTTATGTCTAGTTTTTGTAGTCCTAGATTTGCTGAAGTTCTTTTCAAGGCGAAATCTGCTCATGATTTTTGTTTATTTAGTTCCAGCGATACCCGGAGACACAACTGTTTTATATACTTTGGAACTGGTAGATTCATCTCCTGAACAAGATTTAGAATCAATCCCATTAGCTGAGCGTAAAAAAATCGGGTGTGTATTGGAATTTTTCTTTACTATTGTCTCTACTGATGGTTTATTTACTCGGATCTCAACTAACATCATTTAATGCAGCAACCGCAAGAGAGAGCGTGGAAATTGGTGGTATGCTAGAGGAGACAATACTTTGGCTATTCAATGTTACCGACGAGCCCTTGACTATTTAGATGAAGCAACTGGAGGCATTCAAATAGAGCCCGATAATGCTGTGGTTGATCCAGTAAGTGCAGCTTTGCTCAAAACTGTTGAATTTATGGGTGAGATTAGAGCCCTTCTGTTTAAGAGTAGCATTAGGGTTTAAGCCTCACCCCATAGCAACTCTTGCAAAGCCAACTGATCAGATTTAAGGGTTTCTAGTCAGTGCCATTGCCAAGAACATGAGTTCCGCCCTCCATTCCTTTATCTTGCATGCATCAAATAAATACTTAACACTGATCCTATCATTCAAAAACTGATTTTCAGAACAAGGAAGACAAAGACAATGCCCTGCTTGATATTTTAGAGGATCGCCTCAAAGTGTACAACAATCTAGCAGCTGCTCAGTTGAAAATTGGTTCTTTAGATGCTGCTCTTATGTCTGTTGAAAATGTCCTGAGATGCCAACCTAACAATGTGAAAGCCCTTTTTCGAAAAGCAAAGGTTTGTCCGATTTATTATAATCTAATATCACTAAATTTTTCTGAAATTTTTCTATCAAGGTATTGCAACTTAATGGGCTCTTTTTTTTTTTTTTTTAGGTTCTTTCTGAAAAGGGAGAAAACCAGGCAGCATCTGAGGTATTAGAAAGAATAACTATCCTAGACCCAGACAACAAAGCAGTTCACGTTGAACTCAAAAAGGAGAGAATGAAAGCAAGGGAAAGCACAAAACTCCAAAAGAATTTGTATCAAAAAATGATGGGTGGAGGTGCAACAAAACCAAATTCAAAACAAAGTAAAACTGATTGTGCTTCCCACTCAAAGGTGTGTATACATTAATCTCATTTGAAATCTGAAGTTCATTACTTCAACCTTTAGAAGGTAATTTAATCTCAGTGTAGGATGTTACAACTTTGGAAAAGTAACCATCCATTTTGTTACAATAACTCAAAGGACCGCCTCAAAATCTTTTGTCACTGCTGTTACTTGTATTCTTTTGGTTGTGGTTACTAAACCAATATCTTGGACAACCTACCGATTTTATGTGGTCGTTTTCATTGACTTGCCATGTGTTCCGCTTTGGTTTTGAGTTTTACGTTGTTCACATGCCTCTAACTGCTTTTGGTGTGGATTGCAGATGTCCTCTGTTCTGCCTTGGGGTGTGGTGGTTGGAAGTATGGCGGCAGTTGTGGCTGGAATGGTGGCTTACCGGTTAAAATACATCTGAGATTGCTTTGTGTATGTTACTTTTGTTCAAATCATTGTTATTTGTGACCTCCAGTCATGTTCTTGCATTAGGTACATACTTTCATTGGCTTTTTACTGCCTCTCTAAGTCAGTGCCTATAGTTCTGCTTTGTTCTGAATATTATAGAAAATGTTTACTTCCTTCTGGCGTTATTTGCAACTATGCATTAAAATGTGATGGGTGTGAATATCATAGAAAATGTATACTTCCTTCTGGCGTTATTTGCAACTATACATTAAAATGTGATAACACAAACCTTTTTAAATTTGAAATCCATTCTGTAGTTTCGTGCACTACATATAACGAAATCGTACCCCGTAATATATCTGTAATTGAAGGCTTCTTTTTCATGTAACGTGTCATGTCAGTTTTAAACATTCCTGTTTGTTGATTCCTTGAGATGCAAGTTTACTTTCTGGCACTGTTCTTTATGCCGTGTCCTTTCTTGATATGTGAGCTGTTTAAAATCAGTTATGAGCAATTATATCTCTATGTAAATGCCACTTTTTTTTGTATACTATTATTTTTTATGTAATATTTCTGTAACAGAAATCAAATTTTTCATTTAAATAATTTTTGCCTGTTAAGAAATGACTTTTTAGATTTTATGTATTCGTCCCCGATTTTCCTGATCAATTTCATTTTTGGAAAGAAATCTGCATTTCTGTATTTCTTTTAAACTGATTTTCTAGCAGTCTCATTTTGAAGATTTTGCAATGCGTATTTTGCTCTCATCCAGATGCTGCTAATGTCAGCATGTCCTAAAGTCATAATTGCCTCTGAAATCAAGGAATTGTAACTTATTACATCTGTATCCCTCTGGATTGCTGAAAGCAAAAGTGTAAAACTCCTCAGCCAGGTTTTGTACTGAGGTTTCATTCCTTTGTAAGTGTGTCAGTTGATCGTCCTGCTGCTTCTACTTTGGCCTGGCAATCGAACTATCCTCATTTACTTAAAATGCTTTCTTTGAGTACTCTCCTCTAATGGTGCATGCTTTTGACAGGAAAATTTCAAAATAAGCTATATTGTGAATGTTCTATCGTGTAACATAACGGGATGATATTATTTCTGATAGCAATGAACATGTGCACATGTTTTTCATGTGAAGATTTTTTTACTTATTGATTTTATTCTTATTTTGATGAGAGGATTCCTTAACACCTGTGAAGTCTGATCAGATTGTATAATTTTTTACTTCAGTTTTATTTGTGCACACATTCATAGTTCATCTTAGAATTCAGTGTTGGATGTAATATTTTAATCAGAATTAGCATTTTAAGTTTTAAATGCAATTGCCCCTCCTGCGTTTCTTTGCTGATGTGAGCAATTTTTTTTTTTCAAGACCCAGGATGAAGGAGAGGAACCCAATGGAAGTAGCTCTGGCGGAAGAAGCAGTTGCTCTGTTATGTAGTCTTGTTTGTATTTCAAGGCCTTGTTTGTATCTTAAATCAAGTAATCAAATTATTACGCATACTGTCATCCCTATAGAGTTTTGAGAGTGCAATGCTAATTTAATGTCGAAGTTCAGGAGGCTCAAAATGTTTCATTCCTCAAGGAACAAGAAAAATGTAGAGCAATAAGCTTGCTTTTGCTAGTTAAATGAGAGAATGTTATATAATTTTTTTCTTATTATCCTCTTTATGGTGAAGGATTTTTATACTTGCATCTTCAGGCGCTGAAGTTCCATGACTATATGTTACGTAAGTTTCACATTTTGTGGTGGAGGAGGCTAGTGTTCTTTCCCGCATTTTGAGAAACTGCACTTTGTCTACTGTGTGGTAAAACTCATCTTTAGTCAAATTTAGAGGCAGGAGTAAGTGTACATGGTACTGGCATTGTTAATCATGTATGAAATGTTGTACGTATTAACATAAATATATTGCTGTACAAGTAGATAATTATGATTAATTATTGTTTGAGTAGAGATTCTATTTTTCCAGAAATAAAAAATTATGAAAATATTTGAAATACTTTAATTCCAACCCCTCGTGAAATCTAACAGGATTGATTATGTCATGTAATGTACTCAGCATTGAAGGAATGGCTCTCAAGACAATACATCAAGAGAAATTTGATTTTTGATCTTTAATATGATATCTTATAGCACAATATCACATGGATGACTTTAACAGACGTTAATGTAGCAAGACTAAAATGTCTGGTTTCTTCTTGCCCCGGGGAATTACTTATCTGATGACTGATTTTCTCTTGAATCCTCATCAGAATTCACTCTGAACATGTTTTGCCTCTCTTCATCAAAACTGTTGACACTCATTTCATCCCTGTAATCTTCATCATATTGGTTGCTATAGAAATATTCTGACTGATTCATCTTAAGATGTGCTTTACGGGCACTACTGCACAGTGCAGATTTCTTATAAAGTGCTATGAACTTCTTTAGCTCCTTTTTCTGTTTAAACTGGTCTTCACTGGATTTTGCTGCAGCTTCATAGTTGCAAGCTAATTTTGTCTCAAACTCAGCTTGAGTGGGAGGAATAGGAACTCGAAGCGGGTAGGATTTGCTCTTGGCTTCTTTTATCTGAAACAAGACATAAAAAGCAAATATTTTGGCATATTTCTATATTCTTTTTATTTAATGCAATACAACATCTTAGTTACCCTTTGCATAATTCTGTCATGTGGCAAGCCAAAAGTGTCCATCCTCATTATGGGCAGGGAGGCATTCTGCAAAAACAAAAAATAAAAAAAAATAGATTGTAAGTGCAATGAGCCAAAGAAATATTGGGTTCAATTTTTGCAATTTCGGCTACATGAAGCTTGAAATGATAAAAGTTTGAAGTGCTTACTAGCTCCTTATCTTCAACAATTTCTGGAACATTTTCTTCCTCAAGAGCAAGCTGAAAATCTAGTTTTTGAAGACACTCCCTGGTCAACTCCTCTTGGCAGGCTACAAGATCTAGAAGTTAAGGAAAGTTGAAATGAGTTACTAGTTACAAGCTCTTACACAAAATGCCTGATTATTACATACCTCTTTTAAATCTGATTTGTGGTACATTGCCCATCATATTGCCATATATTAAATTGTGTCTCACTTTTCCAGATATACTAGTGAGAATGTTCTGAACTTCATCAGGATTTTCATTATCGGCTGCAACCCAAAACACTTCAACAGCAGTACCATCTTTCACTGACACCTGATTCAAAGAATAAGAACAATTTTTTCAAGATAAACATGAACAATGTGAAGTCTCTTCGGCAGATAAATAATAAGGAAATAATCATCAACAACTCAATGAAGTACTAAAACATACCCCTGTAATCTGGATGCCTTTGTCCAGTATTTCGTCAAAGCCACCAAATGACAAAGCTTCAGTAACATTTCTCATGTACATTTTATTCAAAACTGAGACTCTTCTCTTGTCCAGAAGTTTGACGGCCTGCCGAACATTATGGGATTTTTGGATTTTCCTGTGACAAACCCAACAGAATGTATCAAGAATAATTAGAGACGTTAACTAGACTCTTCCTTGCTATTTAGAATAGAAAACATGACAGAACAAAGGAGAAAACGGCAAATACAGCCGTACAGTTACTGTCATGGCTAGTGAGAACAATTAGTTCAATGTAGACAAGGTAACTAACCTGTCAACTTTGTTAGATAACATTTTTGCCAAAAATGTACCCGCGTCAGTTTTTCTTTGAACACCTGATGTCGAGAAGTATCGTGTGCATTGCCAAAACAATCCTAAACGTTTAAATGCCATTACAAAATAGCTATAAACGGCTAAAAGCAAAGCAATTGTGTAACGCAGAAAGCAGAAAGCTTGTTTTGAGGTGCCATGCAGTGCCTTTAGTGTCTATTTCAGCGTGCGAATAATTCTCGCTTCATCTCGCTCACACAACACTACCGCAACACCGGTCGCGGTCGGGCCGTCGGGGCCGTTCGGAGCATGTTCGGAGCGTACTGGACTGGAGCGTACGACGTGCGTACGACAGTACTACCGTGTTGTAAGTTCCGCAATAGTGTATCGATTTAGAAGCCGAGTTTAGTACATGCTTACTTCCTTACTAACAAATCGTTCATACACTACAAACAAATCCCAACCGTCATAACGTACTAACAAAATCGTTCGTTCATAGTCATAACGTACTAACAAAATCGTTCGTTCATAATGACGGTTGGGATTTGTTTGTAGTGTATGAACAAACCGCCGAATTCGTTAGTAAGGAAGTAAGAGTGTAGATACAGTGTAGCAAGAAATATAGCTCGAGCAATAGACTGTATTCGTCATACTGTAATCGTGTTCCGAACGCGATCTGTAGAGTACCGGCAGTTTATGTACCGTCCACAACAACAATCCACTTCAAAACGGATGGGGTCTTACACGGACGGTTGCTTTGAATCAATACGAAAAGTAGCACCCCGCGCCTAACTGCTATGGGCTAGTTTCGCCGTAGGAAGAACATGGCGGCGGGGTGGCGGAGCGTAGTGGCGTCCCACAACAAGCAGAGAGCACGGCCGGTGTCATGGCGGCATGTCGTCCCGCGTAGCCTTAGCGTATTAGGCTTGTTTTGACTCTATTTTATCGGAGAAAAAGTTATATGTATCGCGGAAAATAATCTGCGCAGATTATTTTCCGCGATACATATAACTTTTTCTCCG
>CABIKL010001615.1:0-14748 GCA_902196195.1 Aptinothrips rufus
GAATGAGGGTCAAACGACGACCCCACGCGACCCCAGGCCCCTCACCGCGACCCCAATTTTTTTTCTCGCGACCCCAAATGGGGTCGCGACCCTAGGGTTGCGAACCGCTGAACTAGATTCTGTGCTGAAACCAAGCACACTCTATTCGATTAAAGATCCTCGTTTTCTGATCTGGGTGCGTGGCTGTCACCTGCAGGCCACTGAAGACGCAACATCCTGAGGTTGGAGGTTGCAGGGTTCAAATGCCAGACAGGGACGCATAATATTTTTCTGGCCACGGACGACCCGGCGTGGCGTGGCGTGGCGTGGCGTGGCTCGGCAGCGCTGGGTGGGGCCGACATCAGGAGCCGGTTCGGGACGGGACTGTTCGCTGCGTGGGGCGCATTAGCCAATAGAACTAACAGGGCGGCGGCTGTCGCGAAGGGGGAAAAAAGTCATATTAAAGCGACTTTAAGTGAGAGGTTAAAACCGGCGACTGTCAGAGGTAGAAGTTACTGCGGACTTCTAGGGAGCCGTCGCGAGGGCCGGGGGTCGATTTGGCGGGGTTCTAGGGGGCCGAGTGTAGGGGTGGGGAGGGGGAGGGGTAGGGAGTAGGAGTGGGGAGGGTGCAAAAGCCCAGTGAATTGACGTCATGCACAGCCGCCCCCCGCCCCCAGTATCTCAACCCAACAACGCCACGCCCCGCCACGCCCCTTCAGCATTTCTTGTTCAAGCGAGTATTTTTTATTTACTCTCAGCTTCTGTGTAAGGATGCCGTAAGGGCGAACAACTGCGCCTCAAAACACAAACCAACGTTTCCAATCGTTTTCGAAATTCATTCATTCAGAGTGTGGTGGTTTTAGTCCCATTGGCTCTTATGGAGAAAACCTCATCTGGACTACGTACATTTCTGTAATTTAAATTAGTAGTTTTTCACTACACCTCCGGGCGTAAGTATACGAAGTCACTTTCGCTCGCTGCATTTTGGTTGAGATCAGGAGACGTACGCAAACCTGGTGGTCAGAATTTGGGCCACCTTGAACAATCACTCCCCCTTCGTGATGCTACTTTGCCTACCTTCCCATCTTGACACATAGGGTCAAGGTTTTTTGGGCCAGCACTCCCCTGCCCGAAACTGCACCGCTTTGTTCGGCTTTGTTTGTGTACGTTCTGTGAGCACATCTATTTTCACAAAGTAACCTACACCACTGTGCTTTCATAGTGTTTACACATTGTTTTTGCTAAAGTTGCTTGCAAAACTTTCTATAATTAATTACTGTGGTATTTTTTTTATCAAGATTTTAATTTGTGATGGCGAACATCACGCATGTTGTGACGCCATTAGAGCAGCTCCACTCAGACTATCCTTGTCACCAGCACTGTCGGCGAGGGACGGGACAGGACGGGACGGGACAGCCAGGGCAGAGTCATGAGCGACGTGCGGAGATAGGGAGAGATTAAGGGTCAGAGGGTGAAGTGGAAGGGGAAGGGGCGGGGGGGCGCTATCGCCTTCTCCTCGAGCTCTGCCTGAGTGACCCCACTACCCCACTACCCCACCACCTCATTGACCAAACCCACCCCACCCACTCTATCGAGTTCCCTGCCCTCGGGGCTGACAAGAGGGCGGCACCAAAGGTAAATCGCCTGTTTTGACGACACCCGGGGGATCAAGAGGTCTCTAGTCTAGAAGTGGCTCACCGGCCTTCTGGACATGCTAAATTTCACTTGCAGGGATGGTTTCCAGAGAAATTTGAAATGAAACAATTTTTCACAAAGCTCGTAGTTTGGAAAAATTGTAATAGTGTTCGTAAAGTTGCACTGCTAGAAAAAAAAAGGATGTTTCTTAGAATAGGAAACAACGAGAAAGAATTAAAATTCCATCTCGAGAGATTTCATGTCAGGGTTTTTAATTAGATATAAGTGAGAGATCGCGGTGTGACGGACTAAAACACTCTATATGCAGAAGCTTAACGGACACGCCTCGCCCCGCCCCGCCCCGCCCCACTCTGCTCGCGTGCAGATATGCCCTAGCGTGCGCATAACTCCCGGTTGGCATGTAGCGCCCTGGCCAACGACACCGTAACACGACTCGCACCGCAATGAGGAACTCAATTCATAGCTTCCGGCCGCTAAAGCCCACACCCGGAAAACTAGGTTGTTAACCGAGGGGCGCATAACTCCCTCAAAAAGTGTACGCACATTGCATCATTACATGGATCACATTGCACATCGAAATGTAATGATTATTATTGGATTTTAATGTATTTTTCGAGAACATTCGTACCAGTGCGCAACAGGTCAGGTAATGCTTAGCATGCTGACTAATCAGCTCGAATTCTCTATATTTTTAAATCAAGCACTTCAGAAGAGAAGAGACTGTGAGATGAATTGAATGAATGAAGTGAAAGTCAAAATATGAAGTTTTGAAGCGATGCCAAAACAAGAGGTCGGTACGGCGCGACGGCCAAAGGCGGCAGGTTCGGGGAGAGAAATACACTGGGAAATCCATCCAGTCCTGACGTTCGTCGCAACGCAGAGAAATAGAGACTGAAGTTTAAAAGGCGTTAGTTCGAGTGCCGTAAGTTTGAGTGAGGTACGTTTAAACGACGTAGCTTAAGGACGAGATCTAATTATTGCATCGGCATTAGCCGTGTTTTCCGAGGCCCTCCAACACCTGTCAAGCCCGGGCAGAGGGTCATTAGGGCCAAAGTACCGTCTAATTGGCCGAGGGAGTGCAGGCAGTGTCCCTGCGGCTTGCCATCCTGACTTGAGAATTCTCCAGGGGGCTGGAGCTGGAGCTGGAGCTGGCAAGACTCCCAAATCTGATCTGCCTGTGACGAGCACATCTGCGCCCGGGCGAATCAATAGCGGCGGAAAGAGAATGCCTTGCCAGGCGCTAGATAGCGACTTTCATAGAATTTAGCATTCACTTACTGCAAAAGTTTGCGCCTTAGAAAAGAGCTTCATAAGAAGAAGTTAAATACTGAAAGAAAACAATAACAACAACAAAATGCGTTGAGCACTGAGGCATGTATTAATGATGAGGACGTGCTGAAGCTTTCGTCCTCTTCCTGTTGAATGGAGGCTGACAAATTTCCCGCCGAGAGTCGACACTTGGAAGGTTATTACTTGGCGATCACTGGGGATAAATCCGAAGAAACACTCAACGCGCTCAGACAGCCTCTATCATGAAGATAAAATGTCCAAGCAGTCCCAGGCGGCTTAACCCCCCTCCCCACCCCCTCCCCCAGCACGCCCACCCGAAACATCGGCCCGCCTCACCCGATCGCTGCTACAGGCACCCCACCGCCACCGCTCCACCGATCAGAGCAGAGAGTGGACAGGGCCCAAACGGCCAGTTCCGCTGATTGCGATTTAAAAGTCTGCAGACAGCAAACATTCGCAAACGAAAAGAATTTGCATTTCATGCGGAACTATGGACCGAAATTTTCTGCGAAAAATTTGCAGCATCTGATTTATTAGCTATTTATACCGCCTATCGTTGACCGACGTAACACAACATTCGCAGAAAAAGATAAATTACGAAGAAAATCTAAATAAAAGAAGTGGTACACAACTTGGAACGTTTTTAAATTTTGGGTGAAAGTTGAGAGCTAGTTACAGTCTTTCGAAATCAATCATCAGCCCCAGTGAGAAAGGGTGATTGTAACGATGCCAATTCTATGTCGATTCTATTTTCGTCGATAAGACGTCGAATAGATGTCGATTCGACGAACCATTTCTGCTGGCAGTGTAACGTCGTCGAGTCTCAGATTCTTAGGTGACCAATGACCACGTAAAACAACTATGAACGCTCGGAGTTCAGTTATAGAAATGAGTCTCCATACACCCGCGGGTTTGTGGCAACAGCAACAGAGGACCGCACAACGGGAGCGTAAGAGAAATAATTTCTAAAGTTAAGTTTCGGTTTTGTCTGAAAACACTTTTAATTGCCTTATCAAACGAGGTCATCAACTAGCCTAGGCAAAAAAATAAATGAAATTTTTTTTAGGTTTCGAGACCAAGACTATCGAAACAAGACTCTGCTTTTTTTTTACTAGTAGGTCAGGCAGGGTAAAATGTACGGTGGTTATGTAAAATAAAACCTCGGAGTGGAATTACAGAAAGCCAATATTTGGCTGGGAGCGTACAGAGGCTCCGTCTCGTTCAAGGATGGCAGGAAGACTGCTTACCTCGTGCGAGTCTCCTGTCTCTGTCACACTACGTCACGTTCCTCACACGGAGGGCGGCGCGTAGCGAGTCGAGTCGAGGCGAGGCGCGGCGAGGCGAGCGAGGGCCGCTACGGGGGCGGCTACGGGGGGCCGCTGGGGGCGGCAGACAGTCCACGGGGAGCACAGCCGAGCGTCTGAACCACCAGCTCCGGCGCAGTGGATGCCCGCCCCCCGCCAGGCCCGGGGCGTTCACCCGATCAATGCCGGCCCCGCCGCTGGAGCCCGTGCCGACCGCCAGTGCGTGGGACAGGGATGGGACAGGGGCGGGCGCGCGACCAAGGGGTGGTCAGTGGTCACTGGTCACGAGCTAGTGGGTGGCTGCCGACAGGTCATTCAGTTCCTCAAGTCAATGTGAGTGATCGAGGAACTGTTTTATTCATTACACAGTCGCCCCCGCCCCAGAGCTCGCGGTAAATCCTTAACCTTAATACTTTTGTCAATTTTTGGCGACATTTTCAAAACAAAATCCTATTAATTAACTTTATCTCCCTTGAGACCGAATGTGCCTCGTACCGTCACTTCCAGTCACGCGCAGTGCGTGCGAGAGACGGAAGTATCTCGGGTTCATCGCCGTTGTTTGTGCAGCCACATGGCTCCTGCAGCTTACTAGATATTCGGGAACTAGGGTACATCGTGGAGGGCACAACTTCAAAGGGACTGAACTAGCGGAGGCCGGGCCGGGCCGGGCCGCCCCGCCCCGCCAGCCTCGGGAGCTGCAAGTCAGCCGGGCAAGCAGGCCGCGCCAGGGCAGGGCGGCGCGGCGGGCTGCCTACCCTGCGGTCCGCAGGCGCTCCAGCCCGCGAGCAGCGGGCCGGAATAGAAGAGAAATAACGCGGATTGAAACTGGCCCGCACATTATTTAAGAAATATGACGTGATGTGGCGAGTGAGAAATGAGTGAAGATGGAATATTATAAGAAACATGTCGAAAATTCAGGAGAAAGTTAAACCGCTACGTCGACCATCCACCCGCTGAAGTTTCGCGGTACAGTTGACTACAGAATATAAATTTAAAACGAAAACGAGTAATTTTGGGATCTAATACGAAGAGCAGACACGAGATCGCCTTACAAGCGTCTCGGTGCTGCTCCCAGCAGAAGGGGGTCTCTTTGAAAGTAAGTCCGCTGAGGACATCCAGGGGTCACTACTTATCATATTGCTCCGCTGTCCCGGAGCATGCTGTCGCGGGCAGTGTCGGGCCTGGTAGTGATCAGGCCTGCGCATTGACTTCCCGACAGTCGCCGCCTACCACCCGGACCCACAGCGCTCCCCGCTGGAGAGAGCGAAGGAGTGGGGGGAGGGGGGGAGGGCACACTACATCGCCAGCACGGAATCAATACACAGAGAGAAGGGGGAGGGGAAGCAAAAGATACAACGAGAGAGAAATGAAAACGACGAGGAGGAGTAAACGGTGGCGGAGATAGGATCGCAGGGCGGGGAAGAGAGGCAACGGGGAGGGGAGCGGAGTGGACGGGAGGGGAGGGAGAGCTCCTGGGGTGGGAGAGCATGAGCTGGTCAGTGACTGAGAAGAGCGGAAAGCGCCGCGTACGTGACGACCAGAGCGTGGCGCTCTGAGCAAAACGCGTGACGCTCTTAAGAAGTCCGCACAGAAAAACCAAAACCCAGTTTCTGGGGCAACCCAATCTAGAAACCAAAAGCGACCAAAATATTTCTCAACTCATTCTGAGACATATTCCGAAAGTACATAACTGACCATTTTAGAGAAGGTCACAAAATGACTTCAAAAAAATATTTTTCATTTACTTTTGGTTTGTGTACGTTGCCCCGATTCAGGCTTCAGCGGTTTGGTTTTTCTGCGTGACGCGTGACGCGCTGAGCGTAACGCTCAAGCCTGACGCCCTAAAGGTGACGTACTGAGCGTCCTCTCAGTTTCGATAAAACCCGATCACGCTAGTTTAGAGCCATGAACCCAGCAGGTGCCGAGCGGAGTGCACCGCCCACTGCCGTACATACAGTAAGTTAGGCCCTACGTGATGTACAAGACTGAATTTTGAAGCATGGTCATCACCACAGAAAATCAATAGAACATTCTTCCAGTATTTAACGGTACTGATTCTTATACCATGAAATACACTGGTAATTTGGGCCATACGGTCAAAACTTGCCGAACTTAAAACACTATGGTAACCTGGAATAATCATACTCATAGTAGAAAATATGGGCGTCTTCCCAGGATTATGTGGGCTCACTGAGAGTGGACAGCAGTGAAGACGCGGTAGGCCTACCGCTGACCGAGCGGACGACATGTCAGCCCGCCCGGACAACCTGCAGAGTGGGGCTGTTCAGAGTATACACAAGGAATCTCAGCTTTTAATAGGAGTATAAAGTAGGATTCAAAACAATATTCATACATGAAGGTATTTCATTAAAACGAAAAAGAAGTGGAACGCAGCACACACACTTCTTTGAACATTGAACCCATTCCGTGCTTGGAGTGCGTGTGAAAAGAGAGACGTTCTTTTAAGCTAAGCGAAAAGAGCAGTGGACGAAATTTAAAATTCATTAAAGCTCGGAAATTGTAAACATTTTGGGCAACTCTACTCGGGCGGGCGTGCGGGCGCAGCAAGTGTTGCAAAGTTCAAGGTCAGAGAGCCGGTGCGGTGCCCGTGATCGCGCCCCGCCCCGCCCCGCCCCGCCCGGCCACGTCACGCCTCGGGATGCCACCGGCCTCCACTTTCTTCACAGACTACGCCGGCCGGCTCCTTGCTTACCTTCCTGTTCGCACCCTAAACTTGTTCGAAACTTGCAAGTTTATGCATGAGGCCGGCACTGTGCAAGACTAAACTTAACTGCCGCGGCATTTCGCCAGGGTTCGTTTCTTTTGCCAACGACAGTGAGAAGCGTCGCGTTGAACGCCGCGTATCGGCTGTTTAATTGAGCGTTATAGGTGACACACCTGACATTAAACATCGTCATGATCATACCGACATCAGCTTCTTCATACACCTTTTACAAAGGCAACTCCACTTTTCCTCAATTTAGAGGTGTAATTTAACGTTCGGCCCCTTTGCCGCTTTCACAAGTCAGACCCCGCACACGACTTTTAGGTCGGATTTAACGCTAGGTCTCACACGTGCGGCGAGGACAAGGTTCTCCTCGCCGTGCTCCGCCGGGGCTGCGAGCGGACAGAGTTCGCCGGCTCCAGCACATTAGAGCATTCTGAACCCAAGGTCACGGAACGGAGAGGAGTCCGGTCCGGAGCCAAAAGATTCGCGATATCATGAAAGTGTTTTACTTTCGAGGAACGGCACAAAAAAAAAAAATTAAGGCATGGTACTGAATTTCGGTACACTCACAGCCAATCAAAATATAACAATTCAACGAACGCCAGCTTCTTGTATGATTTACTCCTCTTTCTTATTTCTGAACGGACCAGAAAAGTATAGGTGGAAGACTTTGAAGAAGGGGCTTCTTTAGTTTGATGCTTGAATTTAGCCGTGTGAGTTGACGAAAATAGAAAAGGGTCATTTACATCTTCGGAAATTCAGTTCCTCATTCGCGAGCTTTGAGAGCGACATCAAGAAAAGTGTTCAATGTGCTTCGTTTGCTGTAGAGGCTTTCACACAAAAATTTCAATTACCTTTACCCTATTTCAACAAGTACATCCTTACTTCCTTCCTAACTAATTTGGAAATTTGTTCATTTATTACAAAGAAATCACAACTGTCATAACGTACAAACAAAATTCGTTCGTATTATGAACGAAATCGTTAGTATTACTAAGTATTCGTAATACTAACAACTTTGTTAGTACCTTATGAAGGTTTGGATTTCTTTGTAGTGTACAAACGATTTGTTAGTAGAGAAATAAGAGTGTAGTTTAGGAAGCGCAGTCGAAAGAAAAACAAATTCACGTCAGTATATGCGAGTTTGATAAGAAAGTGATATTAAAATGATCGCCGGTTACGATCAGTTACAGGGAGAGGCTGCTGGGTCACTTAACCTTTGCTTTGTATTTCATGTGGGATATTCAAGAAAATCGTGATTGAATTTTTCGCCTGGCCGTACTAAACAGCTACACGAGTTGATACGGTGCCTGACCTGGGCGGAAAGAGAGCCCCCCTCCCCACCTCCGGCCTCTCATTTCCATTTTTATATCCCTATGATATGCCGCGGTGATCTTTGTCTCCGCGATTAGAGATCCCTTATCCCGATTGGTCGGCGGGGACTGGGGGCAGGGCCCGGGCAGGGCTCCCGGAGGATCTAGGATCTCGCCTATAAATGGGATAGTCGACAAAGAATGACATCAGTCGCGTCGTGTCCCCGACCTCAACTAACAGTCAACATGCGTGTCCTGGTAAGTCCTCCTGGTCCTGATAACAACGAGCTATCTCATCGCTGGGCGGGGAGCAAACGCCCACCTGAAACCACGTGCTGCAGTATGTAAATCCAAGTAGTCAGTTAGAACCTAGTTCAATTGACACCGGAAGAATTTCCCAAAATTTCACTCCGACCCCACTCTTTGAGGGCTCGTAAATAACTGCCATGGATCGAGCACGAATTCGATAACTTGGATTTAGGGAATCGGCAGGAAGATTGTTCCTTTGACAATCTACTGAAGATGACATCTCTTTCAAAAGATCCTTTCAGATGATCGAATGACATATCAATGACGAGTCAATAAGTGGGGTACTCGAGGGACTACTCAGGGACAACTCGATAGTAAAGAGTGACAATGTTTCCCTCTTCGACTCATTCACAGCACTGATCCGGCGCCCCACGCTCTTGCGAGCTGTAATTCGTTCCTTAACAACATGAGCGCACAATTGACCAGTGTAACTTCATATCAATGTACATGAATCCTGGCGGGCTGAGTGACTCGTTATGCCAAGGTAGTAAAATGAGCGAATAGAGAAGAAGCTGAGCACAGGTACTTCAACACGCGCCAGCCGGCACGGCATTTTCGCTCATCAGCTGCACAGTTTGGAATGAGTGCGGACCTGTCGATAGCAGGTGCATATATACATCGATTGAATATATTTCGTCTTCATTACCCTTCGATCGCTCAGCTATAGCGTATTCAACTAGTGGGAACGTCGCGACGAATGATTGGTATGAGAAATTTACAACTCGCCTCTCGCTCTGCAGGTCTTCGTCGCCCTCATCGCCGTCGCCGCCGCTGGCGTGGTCAAGAGGGATGTCTTCGAGCTCCCCCAGTTCCAGCCCGTAAGTAGAAATTTCCCATCAGCAAGTGGAGTTATCATGAAAGAAACGAGAGAATATACCCTGCTGGAACTGAGACTCGAACGAGAGATACAGTTCTAGCGTGAGTCGAAAGTTATGTCGTGAAGCTGAATAAGGAGAGATGCCTCGTTACCTCATCTTTCACGAGAGACTTGCGAGGATCGTGGGTTCAAATATCGATTCCGCCATATTTTTTTTTAAAGTGCTGTGCATTAACTGACAATAATCATCTAAACTAGCTCTGTTTGTCTCCCCACAGCAGGCGCGCTCCTTCGAGCAGAAGCCCGCGGTCCGCATCCTGAACGACGCTCGCAGCTCCGATCCCTCCGGCCGCTACTACTACAGGTGAGGGGCCGTCCAGAAATGACGTCATTCCCTTTCAGACGTCACCGTCTCTCATCTTATAGGTTTCGATTGGTCGTACGACTTCACAGTATGACGTCATCGAGCACGAGCCACTTCCCTCCCCTACCGAGACGCTCGCACAGCCGCTACCTCGATGGCAGAGGTCTGAAATACAGTGGGGGTGCTCGGCCGACAACACAATCCACATTTTGAGTGCCCAAGTATCAAATTTTTAAAGTAATTTAATTATTTTAATAAAAGCAATTGACAAATTTGTGCTAATTTGTGGATAATTTTGCTGAAGCTAGAATCTTATGCTGTTTCAAAATGCGCGGTATCGGCGAAAAAGTCAATTCGGTCTGAGAGTGAAATAGAAATAGCATTCTTTGTGACGTAATCAATTCGTCATAATGGTGACCTTCAGAGAGAAATCAACAATCTAGAGGGACTCACTCGCGTCACCACGAGTACACTTTCAGCGCAGCAGCGGATCCAGGAAGACGTTGATGGGGAGTGACTGCTGCTAACATAGGGCTGTGGCCTTCCTTTCATGCAGCACCCCTGAACAGAAGCGCGCCGATTCTTCAGCGTAAGGTAGGGAGGGACGGTACTGCCCTTCCCCTTCCCCTCGATCTTCGCTTGTTTTAGCGAAAGATGGGCGTAAAACTAAGTCAATCCGTTAAAAATGACTTGAAAAGAGAACATTTCAAGAAGTTTAATAAAACGCAGGCGGCGATTATCCGTAGACATAAAGTGGCTTCCCCTTCGTTCACAAATTTCAAAATGTTAATTCTTTGCACGCGTTTTTTTTTTCAGGTACGAGACCGAGAACCAGATCAAGGCCGAGGAGCAGGGCGACGTCCTCAACGAGGGCTCCAAGGACCAGTCCTCCGTCGTGAGGGGCAGCTTCCAGTTCCTAGGCACCGACGGCCAGCTGTACACCGTCTCCTACACCGCCGACGAGGCCGGCTTCCGCCCCGAGGGCGCTCACCTGCCCGTCAGCCCCCCCATCCCCGAGGCCATCCTCAAGTCCCTCGAGTACAACGCCGCCCACGGCTCCCAGGAGCAGCAGTGACCTGATCAGCTCGCACCGAGCATCGGTGGGACTACCACTCCATCCAGCGTCCCCAATAAGCCAACTGTAAAATAGTTTACCCTGACTGCAAATGTTACCTAATAGATCAAAATATACGAATTATTCCTAGCAAGTGTTTTCTGTAAAAAAATTCCATTTTCTCTATAAAGAATTTAAAAAGAAAGAAAGGAGCCAAGACGTGTCAGAATGAAGGGCATGGAGATAGCACCTTGCAAACCACGTCATCGTGACGTCATCGCTGTGCGACACGGTCACGTAGGGCAGAGCAGAGCCAGTCCTAGGGCATTGGTAAGCAGGAATCTGAGTTGGCGACATACATTCTTAGATAACTCACATTTATTTGCATAATTCCGTTCCGACTATCAAAATTAAGGAGGGAAGAGCAAAAATAATGAATAGAATATAACTCTTCACAGCTGGGACGAGGAGTTTGGACCAAGCAAAAGCTTCTCTGAATGATAAGTATTAACGGAATGTCGTGCTATCAGATACTATCAAAGCAAAGTTTTCTATACCAAGGACCATGCGGAAGACGGAAAGAGGTAAAGCAAAAGCAATAGCGACACATAAAATATTACTTTTTCAAGGAGGCACGCTCGCAACCGCAAAACCCAGGGAGTGTATCACATAACCTGAAATGTTCCTCTCGGAAAACGACGACATGACATTCCTAATCCCGTCCCCTCTCCTCTCCTCTCCCCAGCGTCACTCAGGGTCACTTTTGGCAAGAGCCAGGCGCCCCCCTCCCCTCCCCCGAAAACAATGATTATGCACGGCGCCTTACTATCAAAGCAGGTTAACAAACTCATAATACTCACTACTCAACAACTCAACTCAACTTAAAATGCGAACAACTTTCACTCTCGGACTTGTAACTAACAAACTGGTCCATAATAATGAACAAAATAGTCACTAGCTACTAATGTATAAGATGTAGTCAGTGTTTACGGAGAAAGTAGCTAACAAGAGTCTGAGCGCGAGTCTGAGAGTGCTGTTGTGGAACGGATCTCTGTTCATGCCTGTCGACGTTTCCGGGGCTGTTCGCAAGAAACTATAACTGAACAGAGCGAATAATTTCCCAACGTAGAAAAGGAGGAAATGGCCCTAGAATTCGACAGCGCAGCTATCACATCCTGTTAACGCCCCCAACTCAGTAGAAATTTAACCATTATCGAAGCGGTTAAACTGAACGGAGCCGAAGAAAGATGAAACGAAATAAGTCACCAAACTAGATTGTGCAGGTGTGGAAGCACACACAGCCAGCAGGCGTGAACTATACCGAGCTAGGCCTATGACTCCACTCTGACGCTAATGCTTGGATCGAGGATGCAGCCTAGCGGTTCTTTTTGTTTTCGAGGAGTGATCCTGAAGTCGACCTATTCAAATGTATTCCTCGAGATCTTTCACTATGGACCGACATTTTTTTCTCGAGCGCAGCGAGGACACCCCGGCACCCTGGCTGGTCAAGCAATATAAATGGTCGCATCGGCCCCACAGCTGACACTCTCAATCGAACAACGGACACGAGCCCAGCCCGCCACACACCACCATGAAGCTCCTGGTAAGACAATCTCCTGTAGAGTTACCTGATCCAGTGAAAGAAAAAGAAGGCTTTGGCACGACAACCATGAATCGTGAGGCATTCGCAAGGATTCGACAGGCTGGCGAAAGCCAAAGCGTTAAACACTGCAAAATCACTTGCCTTCTCGTTGGAACTGAGAAGCTGTGAGCGATGTACCAATTAAAACGACACAAATCTATGAGTCTAAGGGAGACAGGTCATGCGACAGAGACGATACCCTGTAGGAAGTCGACTCTACAATAGTTTGTGTCTCTCAGATCGTCGCCGCCCTCGTGGCCGTGGCCAGCGCCCGTCCCCAGGAGTACCACTCTGAAGACGGCGTGTTCCACTTCTCCACCCTCCAGAGCCAGGGCCCATTCAACGGGCTGCCCGACTCCAGCCGCTTCCAGCAGCAGTCGGGCGCGGCCTACTCCTCCTTCCAGTCCCGGCCCGCCGTGATCAAGAAGGTGACCGTCGAGAAGGTCACCTCCACGCCGCAGTACTACACCGGCTTCGTCCCCGATCCCGCCTATAGCCAGCAGCAGTACTCCGGTGCCCAGCAGTCCGTCCAGTCCACCTTCAACCAGCAGTACGCCGGTGTCCAGCCGTCCGTCCAGCCCAGCTTCAACCAGCAGTACGCCGGTGTCCAGCAGTCCGTCCAGCGCACCGTGAACCAGCAGTACTCCGGTGTCCAGCAGTCCGTCCAGCCCGCGTACTCCGCCAAGCAGTACTCCGAGCAGTCTAACTACGCCGCCTCCTTCAGCGGCCCCCAGTGGCGCATCCTGTCCCAGATCCAGGAGCTGGACCCCGCCGGCCCCTACAAGGTGAGCTTCGCCACCGAGAACGGCATCACGGCCTCCCAGCAGGGCAGGCTGGTCAACAGCGCCGACGGCGAACCCGTCGTGGCCTCCGAGGGCTCGTACACCTGGACCGGCCCCGACAACGTGCAGTACACCGTCAACTGGGTGGCCGACGAGAACGGCTTCAGGGCCACCGGTGCGCACCTGCCCACCCCGCCGCCCATCCCCGAGGAGATCCTGCGCTCCCTGCAGGAGAGCGCGGCCAGCAACGAGCAGTACGACGAGCAGGGCAGGCTGCTCAGCAAGAAGTGAGCGCCTGAGCGTCCAACTGTGATACCCACCCGGGCGACATTCCATTCGCCCGTGCACTACGAGTGCCTCTCCGAACCGGAGGACAGTCAGCTGTATAAAGATAGCTTAATAAACCCAAAGTATTTTATATTTCAATTGTCTTGTGCTCATGTCATATTTCATCCGCACGCCCAGACCTGAACAGGTGTAGCGATCGAGGGGTACCTCAGTTCCGAAGCGGGTGCACTGATTAGCGACTGGAGTTAACTGGAGGAGTGAAAAGAAGTGACTGGAGGCCTCGCTGGAGGCCAATAGTATGAGACAATTTCATAAAAATCGATCCATTTTCGTTTCGATCAGAACATTTTGGATTCGCATGCTGCCTGTTAGTGACTATTGGTTTAATCCCGGCTCTAGGGTGCAGAAAAGTGGCATGCATGTTTTTTCGTTTTTAGGGGAGGGGGAGGAGCTGTTTCGTGCACCATTCACCCGACCTGACCCTAATTCGGTCAATATTTCGAGACGTCCTCTGGCTGGCCCGGCCGGTCTAGCTCGCTCCTCGACGTGCAGACCAGACTGGTGACTGCCAAACAAGTGACCGCTGCATAAATTTGGCCCACCGACACAAACTGAAGCACCACTGCACACACAAGGCGATGGAAATGTAACGTTATTTCCACTCTCAGTGCTCTGATCTGCACGGGGGGGGGAAGGGGGGGGGGGTAAAGCAGAAGGCACCGCCCCGCCGGGACTGATAAGGCTCAGCAGGCATGAGAGCTGTGGCGAGTCGGCAAACAACAACACTTAGGGTTATTTCGGAGACTCTTTCAAGCTGAAGCAACGAGGCATAACTTTGCCGAAGTAAGGCCCCAGTTCTTAAACGAGCCAAGTAAAATAAAGTTCCATGTGATTTTAGGGTTGCCACAAGATCAAGGTTTTCAAATTCGGCGGATCGACATTCCCTACAAAGCTCCCTACAAAGAGTCTTGGGTAGAGTGCCCGGCTCTGGCGTCCGAAAATGAATGAGGGTTCAGTTCCCGGGCATTACCTTTCTTCGTCGGCCAACCATTCAGGAGGAGAAAACTCGTTCGCGGCGCGGACCTTCGCCCGTCACTCAGCCAAGCGCATTAGCGCGCGGAGAGGTGTCTAGTGTCCGTTGTACTCGGTCGATACGAACCGCCTTGTGGCGAAGGGGTTCGAATACCGGGGAAACGTCGAATCTGGCCTAACAGTACGGGTG
>CABIKL010001616.1:0-14747 GCA_902196195.1 Aptinothrips rufus
AACAGCCATGTCTTTCGTATTAAATGAAAGTTTAAGTCTTGAACTACACTCGGTTCACTTCATTCCACTCAAAAATGGACAGGAGCTAAGTTTTCAGAGAAAAACTTCACGTACGGCCGGCTCACTCGTGCTCGCTCACTTACGCACGTACGCATGCACTTGCGTGCGTCGCTAACTTTACAGACCTTAGCGCTCGGCGCTGGCTCAGAGCGCAACACGTGGACGTGGAGTATCACTGTTCGTTAGCTCGCGGTAATTTTTGAAAAATATTAGGTTAGATAAGGTTGTTTATATCACATAAGAGAGGCGGTCCGGGCGGTCCTTCAAGCTGATCGTTATCAACCTTTAGCGGCGAGAGTTAATTTATAGCCGAAATTAATCCCCCCAACATCACCGGCAGCCGGCAGCGCTCGAGTGGCTAACGAGTCCTATCGTATCACCGCTGAAGGTGGTGTTCCCTAGTCTTGTTATATCATTTGTTCATACAGCATGATAAAACAAATTTAACATACATGAGTTAAATTCATATTCATTAAGGAAAACAGTGAACTTATCAGTTATGATTTATTTCAAACAACACAATATCACACACTGGGGTAACTTAATAGTCGTTATGCACATTACTAAATAAGCTGCACAATTTCCAATTTCTGCGACCTAATAATAATACAGAAAATATAAGGTTTCTGAAGTTAATCACGAACATGAACAACACATATTTACAAACAAGAAGATCTTCGTGGTAAACAGCCTTAGGATGTATTGTTTCATTTCTCATAAATGATTTCTTTTGTCTTGAAAACCAAGACACAACAAATGACAGGGAGGTGAAAGGTACATTATTCTTTGAGTCTGAATTCAAGAACAAGTTCCCAGTTGAGATCTAAATTCATTTTCAATTTATTGTCTAAACTATTTCCAACGTACATCTATATACAACAGTATGCAACATATGAAAGGTATCAGGACATTTTATATCTAAGAAGGGACTTACAATCAAAGCGAAGAATGTTTTGCGTCCTCTAATATAAAGAATTGATATTTGGTCACATGCCAGATGAATGGATGTATTGTATGGATAAGAAGTCTTCATCCACAACAACAAAGTAGTTCTTCCAAAGTCTGGGATTTGAACTACAACATATAAGGACAGTTCACAGCAGGTCTCAGTAAGTGTATGATATCAGTTTATCAGGTTGCATTCCTGTAAACCTGCTTCACTTTAATCTGACAACTGTTTAGGCCGACAAAATTCGTGCTTAAGGGAGACACCTACACCTAGCCTATGACTTAAAACAGAATAGGATACCTTATGGTGAGTAAGAAAACACCACACGAAAAGAGCATTACCAGTGCTCAATCTTCCAGGTACTTACTGCAAGACTTAGTAAAGTACTACAGTGACAGAAGATACAGGGTATCAGGTGCTTGAATCGGCTCATGATGCGGTTTTTTTTTTTCAGAGTAGATTGAAACATCCATCAAATTTAAAGAAAAATGATCTGTCTGCTGAAATTGTCACATATTTCATTCAATAAGTTTAATCACTTTTGAGAGCAATTTAAAAGCTTTTAATTTTTTTCAGGATCTTTACAGAAAGTGTTAAATATGTCTAAAAAAAGATACTTGTTCGTTAGAACATCTAGTAAATTGCAGGGCGTCATAACTTAACGTAATTTGAGGGGTTTAGAGCGAGCTATCTTCTAAACGGTAAGAGATCATTTCGTTAGTCATAGAATAACGAAATTTCAAAATTGAATTTCTGAATTTTGTTATTCTATGACTAACGAAATGATCTCTTACCGTTTAGGAGATATTTTGCTCTAAAATCCTGTATTTCGTTAAGTTATGACGCCCTGGTAAATTGCACATGCGAATGAAAATCTAACTTAATGTAAACATGTTGCAAATAACTGTCCAGGTATTGACATTTGGGTCACTGTCCCATCATATCAACTTTCAGCACAAATTGTTCGTTGGAATCTGTTGAGTGGTCCAAGTCATATTTTCGCCACAACAGAATTTTTTTTAAAAAAAAAAAGTGTCTAAGCATTTTTTTTTGTTTTGCTTGAAAGAAAAAAAAAGATCAGAAGAATTTTCATTTTAAATTTTGTTGAACTATCTATCCTAATTAGCATAAGATTGTCTGCATAGGAGTTTCACATTTAGGGAGAAAAAGGCAATATCCACCTCTTTGTAGAGCACATATGCACAAATATCAACTTATGTGAATGATCTGATGTGGTATGACAAACGTCAAAACATCTCAAATGAGACTGTGATAAGACATCTCCTTGGGATGTTGACGATAAGAACCAGCGTTTTCGTGATAACGATCACACGAAAACAGAAGTCAGTTATCGCATCACGATTAACGATAACGCGTTATTGTCGATAAAATGATAACTTAGAGGCTGCGCCGGCGAAATTGCATTCAGATTTTGACGACGCTGCATGGGAAAAAGACTCAGTAGGCAGCGAAAAAGCGTGCTGCCATTTATCGTCAAGACATTATCCGCGTAAAGACGACAAGCAAGCACGTAATAATAACGTGATAGTGAAAATCCCGAATAAAACTTGAGGCGATCACGATACATCATCGCTAACTTTATCGCCATGTCGGTGATAATAGATATTTATCAGATGAATGCTCTCCGAGATATGCTTTCATAATAACAGTATAGCTTCTTGGCAATGAAATGAATCAAAGATAACAAGTTGGATAGTATCCCTCCCTTTACGTTGTATCCCAAACCAACAGAACTATACCTTATACCAGGCGTGGGCAAAGTGCAGCCCGCGCCGCGAGGCTTTCTCATGCGGCCCGCGGCCAGTAGCGAGCAGCGGCGCGGGGCCCGCGTGGTTCCTGCATGAAGCCGGACTTTGTGTGCTTTGCGGCCCGCGACCCCGGGAGCTTTGGGGTTGGATGGCCCGCGGCCACTGAAGTTTGCCCACCCTTGCCTTATAGCTTCTTCTTCGTTTCCATGCCGTGCCTTGAGTCAAAATGAGAAATAATCTGCGATTGCTTCATTTATGGACAACCTGCCTTAATCGGAGGGGACTCATTCTTCTATAATATGATTATTTGAACCCTTCGGTGATCAATAAATTCGCTACGCCAATGACTCGGCTGAGACGGACTTGGAGGAGACACTCGACAAGTCCCTTGGCCTGGCGAGGGCAGCGGGCT
Organism: Aptinothrips rufus; assembly: GCA_902196195.1. Classification (NCBI taxonomy): domain Eukaryota; kingdom Metazoa; phylum Arthropoda; class Insecta; order Thysanoptera; family Thripidae; genus Aptinothrips; species Aptinothrips rufus. Next base: position 3,191 of record CABIKL010001616.1, read on the forward strand.
TGACCTTGGCCCTCTCCCTGACGTCCCCAGGCGCCTCCTCGATGCGCTGCAAGTCATGCGCCGCCCCCGCCGAGTTCTGCTTGTGGAGCCCCCGGCCCACGGACGTCACGGCCGCCTGGCTGCCCGCCGCCCCGGAGCCTCCGGAGCCGGCCGGATCATCACCCCTGTCCAGACTGTACTGTCGCTTGAGGAAGCCGCGGCCCATGGAGGCGAGGGCGGCGACACGGGACGCGGGGGGGTCGTGCGGCGACAAGCAGCGGTAGTGGTTGAACCCGGAGCTGAGGTCCTCCTCCTCCAAGAAGGCGGTGGCTTTCTTGCGCGGGCCGCTCAGGTTGGTGCTGCTGCTGCGCCACGTGCCCGGAGGGTTGAGGAAGGACACGCCCAGCAGGTCCACGGCCACCTGCAGACATATTGCGCTTCGAACGTAGGCAACTACAACACTCAGACGGTCAGAGAGTCAAAACCGTGGCAATCATTCTATACGTTGAAAACTTTCACATGGGCAACCAGGCCCTGAAGACAAGTAAGGGAATTCCAGTGCGAATTTTCTCCGGCGATGTCCAAACGATATCCATATAATTTCGAAATCGAGGCAACATGGTTCATGAAACCTGAAGTTTTCGAACCATTCGACATCGTCGTGACCTAAAATCGAGTAACCGAAGGCCTATAGTTTTGATGACCACCACGGTGTTGACTCCGACATTAAAAACGATATCGTTTCCACATCGATGACGACATTTTTCACTCGAATTTCGCAATTTGCACGTTTAAAAACTAAAAAGAAGAAGAAATTTATATACAATTGAACCTTTGAATTCTGCCACTAAGAACTGGTTCAACCACATGCGAAAGCAGAGAGAGGTGATTGAATGATCATCAGGCGCGTAATGTGGCCAACTCGATTACAATTCACATGTGATAATTCACTGATCACCGTCACTGGTCGCACTTGGTAATCAAAACCTGACCCCAGATTGTACAAAAGTTGCCACCGTGTGCCCCCAAAACACCCCACAATCACCATGTGAATCCAGTTCTAATTTTACGTGAATATATCCACTGAAATGAGCCCTGCCCCGGCCCCCTCCTTTTCCAAAAAAGAGAAAGAAATCACGGCCCCGGTGATGACGCGCCGCGCGCCGCACCTCACCTCGGACGTGGAGAAGGGAGTGGCTATCCCCGGGGAGGTGACGAAGGGCACCCCCGAGGGCACTGTCTCGACCCGCGCGTTGAGAGGCTGTGGTCCCGAGGGGGTGGCGCCCGCCCCGCCCGCCCCGCCCGCCGGGCTGGCTGCTGGAGGATCCTGCTCCGCGTCCGGCGTGTCCTTGGAGCTGGAGCGACTGTCGCTGATGCTCATCGTGTAGAGGCTGATCTTGGCGCTCTCCGTGGCCAACTGGAGGGAGCCCCGCCGAGACGGCACCCTCTCGTTGTCGATCGACGCGCATACGAGCATCCTGCAGCAGTCAACATCGACCAGGGGTGTTAAGGACAACACTCAGCGCCGTGCATAAATTGCGTCATGGGGAAGAGGAGGGGAGGGAGCGGTGTTCTTGACCAGAATTGTGAGAACTCTCCTCTCTTTCTTCTTGTTCCGGCGCAGGAACACTGGTGAAGTTAGGCAAAACGAGGGAAGAGAGGAGGGAGGCAATGCCATGTAAGTTGATCACGTAATTTATGGACGGCACTATCGCAAAGCAGGAGCATGATAAAATCGGCATAAAGAAGTTAAGATGTCGACTAACCTGTTGGATCGTTTCTCAGAGACGTCGGCTTCGGCAGAAGATATGGTTGGTATTGCTTTGGTCGCTAACTCAATGGACGGCTGCGCCTCCCCGGAGAAGGAGGACTCAAAGGACTTGCGTTTCGTCACAGCTGATCCGGGCTCACTGGAACAAGTAGGCGGAAGAGCCGGAGGGGGCTTGGGAGGCAGGAGCAGACTCTCGTCCAACCTGGAAAGCAAAAGAGCCCTGTTTATTTATCTACTTGATCGACTCACATAAGTGAACAGCAAGTCAGACATCTTACCCGTGGCTTTCCCTAAGGATCGTTATGCCGAAAGGAAATGCTTAAGTTAGTTCGTGAGGCATAATGAAAGTTTAAGAGGAGCAGATAACACAGGAAACGTACCCAATAGGAGGTGCAGTTGGTAATTCCTTGTCGAATCCTTTCTTGCCCAGCAGCCAGTACGTAGGCATCAGTCCCTTACCCTTGAGCTCAGTCATGCCACGGTACTCGATGTTATAAGCGTGCACCTCGTCCAGCTTCTTCTTCGTGGCTTCCGATATGTGTATGCGCCATGCAGACCCTGAGTAGAGAGTTCGAGATAAATCCATTGGAATTTAGTTCAGAACAACAAAGGAGACACTCTCATTGGAATATATTTTATCGGCCAAGGTCAGTACGAGACCAATGGAAATCTTCGCTGAAAGCACTCAACCGGCAGTCAAGTCCCAGGAAAGTTTTATTTTATGATCAAAATTAGATCCACCAACGATATTATCACACGAATTTCAGAATTTACTGGACCAGTTGGTAGCCCGAATTTTGATCACATAACAAATCTTTCCTTTGAATTGACTGCCAGCTGCGTGATGTGAGTCGGCCCACCTGTTGACTCCATCCTGGAGGCCGTGTTGACGGTGTCCCCGAAGAGGCAGTAGCGCGGCATGGTGAGGCCCACCACGCCAGCGCAGCAGGGCCCCGTGTGCAGCCCGATGCGCAGCCGCAGCGGCGTGTAGGGCAGGTGTCTGATCTGGAAGCGGCCGCTCTGGTGCAGCAGGTCCAGCGCCATGGTGGCCACCTGGTCCGCGTGGTCGGCCACCCGCACCGGCAGCCCGCCCACCACCATGTACGCGTCGCCGATGGTCTCCACCTGCAACGCATAGCAACGCACTGGGAGTTAGCGCGAGCAGCATCACAATAAATTACACTCTCGGCCTGACTGAAAATTTACTTCCACGATGGCATTGCGCCTCCCCGGCACCCCTCAGCTTCGTACATGCATATTGCACCCGAAATATCGTGACCAACAAGCTGCAATACTGTGTTGTGAATGGTTTCCAAAATATTTTGGGTACGATATGATAGAATACAGTTATCTAGTCTCCTATGAACATAACAGGAAAAATGTGATGAACAATGAAAGTCCTTCGAATTTCTGTGGAGAGTTAAGCCACATTTCCATGTAATTCATAATTATTCATCCAAATTTTTCCATCGTATACGGATCAGTTCGAATTGAAAACAAATATATCTTGATTCCAACATTAGCATAGCTCTTTATCTCACCTTGTAGACGTTGTAGGCGTTGATGGTGGCGTCGAAGCATGTATACAGATCGTTGAGCAGGTCAACTACTTGCCCTGGGGTAGAGTGACATGATATGGCTGTGAACCCGACGATGTCGGAGAAATAGATGGTGACCTCTTGATAGTCCTCGGGTTCAACGGGCTGACCCATCTTCAACCTCTCAGCGACTTGACTGAAAGAAAGAACACAACTTTCATAGAAGCAAAACCGTGATTAATCAAAGTGCGCCGAGAAAAAATCCTCCGGAAAATCAAAGGTAGACCTAGTCGACCTAGGCCTACAAGCTGCACCGGCTCCCTGAAGGAAAGTTTCTGATACACTTGGGGCGTATCATGATGGATGAGAGAAGAGGGCTTCGAGGCGGGCAAACCATGCGACTTTAGTTTATTTCATTGATACGTCACGTCACAACTCAGTCCGCAATCCTGACGGTGTACCGCCCCCTCCCCCCCCCCTGCCCCGTCCCGCACCCACCAACCCACCCCACCCCTCCCCTCACGCACTCATGCCAAGAGCTGCAAGATAAACTGAGAGGATGGCGGAGGAGGGGCGCAAAGAATAACAGCGGAGACATTATGGGGCTGAATAAAGAGGTCAAAGAAATAAAATGGGAGCCGATGAATACCGAGGGAACCACGGCGCGGGAAAGAAAAGACTGCGCAAGGGGCTGGCCACAAATTACGTAAGGCCATGAGAAGATAGGTCTGCTTACGGTGCTATACCAAAAGCATGGTACATAATCGAAAAGATTAAATCATATAGCCGTCTCCTGCGGGCGAAGGTGGAGGGTCAAAAAATCTGCGTTACGTCATTTACGGAGGGTCCCTTACCTCGGCAGCATCCTGTTGAGCAGCTGCTCGGTCTTCTTCTTCTCGCAGTCCAGCTGCTCCGTGCGCTCGCGGATCAGCTCCTCCAGGTTGTTGCTGTACTTCTCCAGCAGCTGGAACATGGTGTCCACGAAGTTGACCTTCCTGCCGTGGTTCAGCGTCTTGAACTGGTCGTGCACGGCGTTGAAGTCCGGCCTGGAGTCCGGCAGCTCGGCCCAGCACTGGCGCATGATGTTGATGGCCTCGGGCGGCGCCGCGCCCTTGCTCACTGACGGCCTGATCAGGGGCGGCGGCCTCTTCAGCTTCTCGATGATCTCTGCAAGACAATGCCGACCTTCACGAGGGGACACAGCGAAACCAAAACCCAGATTCCGGGGCAACCCAACCAGAACCCAAGGATGAAAAAGATTTCGAGCTAATTTAGAGACCTATTTCAAAATGACCAGGAAGCTGCGGTTCAACGTTTTGGAATACGTCTGTAAATGAACATAAAAAAAACTCCTGGGTTCAATAGCTCCGACCCTCGTCGATGCTAAAGACCTGGATACTCTGGCAAAGAAACGCGCTGGCTGTCCTGCCTAGTCCGCCATCTTTACTAGTGACTGGGGAGACAACTGCTATGACTGCCGCACCAGCCCAGTATGGCAACTAAAGGCGTGGTATGAGAAATTACGCGCATCGCGTTTCTTTGCCAAGTATCCAGGTCTTTAGTCGCTGCGAGCCTCCCCAGCTGAGAGCGCCCGTCCGGGTAGGCCAGCCCGCAGCGGACTGGTGCTGTGCGGGTTGGCCTACCCCCGCCATGGCAGGGGCTCTGCGCCTCTCTCACCTTCCGGCTTGAGCTGCAGGATGCAGAAGGGCTCGCCGCGCAGCACCACCTCCTGCATGACGATGCTGAACGAGTACACGTCGCCCGGCTGGCTGCCCTTCCGGCGCAGGCTCTCGTCGCGGAGCAGCTCCGGCGCCGTCCACAGCAGATCTGCCAACACGACAACAAGCGATTAGCACTGCTCGGGTTACATCGTTAAGGCCCAGCCCTCCGATGTGGGGATCAACTGAAAGGGCCAAGGATCGACTCGACTCGGCGGCCCTGAGGGCACCATCGACTACAAAGGCAGGGCTGCCAGATTGGGATGAAAACCGCGAATTGGGCTATTTTGTTCGCTCCGCTCGCGGGTTGAAACGTAAAAATAAACATGGGGAAGATAGGGATTGGGCTGTAACAAAAATCAAGTTTTGCTGTTTTTCCGCAAAAATTGCAGTTTTCGCGGGTTTTTAAAAAAAAATCGCGGTTTGTCGGTTGGCACACCTGGCAAAACACTGTTCAAAGGAATAGAAAACTGCACTGTTCAAAGTCTGTGGTAAAGTCGATACCTATAAGGAAAAGGCACGTAGTTCGAAAATGCCAGACTGAAAGACACGTAGTCCCTATGGTGTAACGAAGGACTACGTGTGTTTCATTCTGGTCTTTCCAAACTACGTGTCTTTTCCTTACAGGTATCGAAGTTCCAACATGGTACCTTTAACACTGAAATCAAAATTACAAAAATGTGACACTTGAAAGCAACACTGACGAGCATTCAGAAAGAACAGAATTGCACTGGAGAGGTCGGAATACGTGGTCAATGGTCACAGCAATTGCATTTAGCATTTTGAAGTGCGTCGCGCGTACAGCTCTCAGATTATTTCTACACTGATAGACTGAGGGTTCGTACCTCTGGCTGATTGCACAGGTGGTGTGATGCCCTGAGCGTCGTAGAAACTTGGCAGGCCGTAGTCCGTAACCTTGAGCACCCAGCGGGCGTCGATCACACAGTTCCTCGACGTGAGGCGTCCGTGGACCTTGACCGGGGTCGAGTGGAGGTACCGCATGCCCTGCGACACAACAACAGATTACACTGGAAAACAACGTCGCCACTTCACAAGGTGTTTAACAATGTTTATTACAACTTAACTCACGATTTTGTTTGTAATTCACGAATAATTCGTCAAAAGAAAGCAAGTTATCAAGTTCTCGGTCATAAGTTCAACCTCGCTTACAACTTCAACAAGTGAGGAAAAAATCATGAAATTACCAAGCAAAAAAATACTAAAAAAAAATATTGAAAAACCCGATGACGACAAGATTTCACGAAATATAGTTTGACCTACCCGCACTAGGTCGGTGAGCAGGGAGAGGCGGAAGGACCAGTCCAGCTTGATCTCGTCCTGCACCAGCACGTCCTCCAGCGAGCCGCGGCTGCCCCACTCCATGACGAGGGCGGGGCGCGCCGAGTCCAGCAGGCAGCCCAGCAGCGGGTTCAGGTTCTCGTGCCGCAGTCCGTGCAGCTGGGGTGGGGGAGGGGGGATATTAGCATACTTCTCAACATGAAGACAGTAGCCGCCACGCACATAAATCGGTGAACGATGTGAAATGTTGACACACACTCTTCGCTAAGGGTCGCCCACTAGTGTAACATGTTTGACTAAAGTTCTGTACTACTGAGCAGATGGCATAGGAGGCTGGGCGGCCCTTGATATTATTCACCTCGTACGGGACTCACCGTCAGCAAGATGTCCATCGCTTTTGATTTCAGCTCGAATGTTCCGGAGACTGGCAGCTCCTTCAACTGGACCAAATCACCCTGCGACAGAAAGAACAACGAGGAAGTGAAAACTCGAGACAAGTAATCTGATATGTCAGCAAACAACACGACCAATATGCTATCCAAAGAGAAATCTGCTCAGTTTTGACGTTCCAACGACGTGGAAATCACCATATCGACATGGATTCGACATCGTAAAAACGTCTTGTTTTTCAATGGGTACGCCTCTGCAGAACATGTTTGCTCCATGTAAGAAAAGAGACAGAGAATATACAGTCTTTTCTCCAATTCGCGAGTGCGACTAGCGAGTGATCCTGGCGCAGAGTTCAATAAGGGATGCTTGGCGTACGCGTGACTCGATGTGGAGGCCGGGCAAGGCCGGGGAACCCCCCTGTCAGCTGCCGGAGGTGAGTAACTTAACTCCATCGCAAACTCACGGAACTCGATTCCCCCAAATGAATCTGCCTCAGGCATCCAAGCGGCCTCCCGCATGGCAACTCCATGATATCCATTCCGCCACTGAACCAAACCAAGATCCCATGCCCATCTTGATTTCCATACCTCTGTCTTTTAGGGGTCGTCCATAAAGCAGGCCATTGGTTCAAGAAAGGGAAAAGAGGGGGTTGGGGCGCAGATATGTAAAAAGACAGGCCAACTAATTACATCATGAACATAATTGAACTTCGTAAGAGGAGACTAAAAGCAAGCCTTACAGGAGCGTAGTTTATGAACAACTAAGGGGGCCGCCTGAAACTAAAACCGCTCCCACGCTCTTTGCCTACAGTCAATAAGAAACAAGTTGCTTACCCCGCACTCATCAAACCGAAGTTTATTCCAAAATTTTATAAAAAGAAAAAAGAAAAAAAAAACAGGAAAGAAGAAAGAGGAGGGACGGGGAGACTGACATCCAGTGCTCGTGGGAGTCAGTCGACACTGACCGGAGAGAAGGGATTGGTGCCGAAATGCCAACTGTAATGAGTTGGAAGGTTAGGCCTTTGCATTGCCCAGCCTTCTCTGCTGAGCCGGAACTAAGAGGCAGGGGAGGGGAGGGGAGGGGGGAGGGGGGAGGGCGTTTCATTTCGCATCTCCCGAGGAGCACAGCAGCGGGGGGAGTGATTTATCGATTCCAGCTTCATTGTCTGCGAGGCGCGTGCCGCGTGCCACTCTGCTGTGAAGGCCCGAGGGTGCCGAGTGCCGAGCGCAGACGATACGAGACGGCAACTTAATGGATTACAGTGCAGTGTTTTGCGGGGGTTTTACTAGGGATCGTCCTCCACGACCAAATGCCGCAAAGCAAGGTTAGCGTTTTAACCCTTTTATTACGAGATAGTTACAATGCTCTCAGGGCGCTAACCTTTCCCTCTTTTCTAGTCCGGTTCCTAAGATGTTACTTTTGCGACTTGACTCGCCGGGCCCTTGACGCTCGCCTCGCGGCTCGCGGACCTCGGCTCGCCACGGACTTTCTGCTAATTTTGCATTATTTCCGTTGAGCATTCGGCTGGTCATCGGCGGGCGCCTGACCACCGCCACAGCAGGCCGGCACAAGCCGAGCTGCTTGTTACTTACGTTGTACCTCGCCTTCGGGTCCATGACGATGTTCCTCGCGAGCGAGCCGGACGACCCGGGGCTCTTCCCCTTCTCCTGAGGGGGGTGCAGCGACTTGAGCGACCCCACGGACCCCTTGATCAGGTCCGGCTTGTCCACCTCGGGCCCGCCGAACTCCTGCAGCTGCTGGAGCCAGCAACAGAGCATGGCCTCCATACCTTCGTCAACCTGGAAAACAAGAGATTGTTTCAAATTCTAGTGGCGAAAATGAAGAGAAAAGGATACAAAGTTAAACAAACAGTCTCTTTTCTATTGTTTACTTATTTTAATATTTTTTTTTAAGATTCACGAAGATAATTTAAGCACGTTTCAGAGCACCGCGTCAACTTGTGCGGTGGACTCTGAAGTTTAAGAACGTCAATTCACAAAACATAACGCAAAAATTTGCACTTAGAAAGCAGGATTACATCAACCTTCCCCTACAATAAAGCTTAGTCGAATATGAAACCATGCGGCTGAACTCACCCGCCTTGCGTCGGGCATGTGTGGGAATACCAAGTCACTCGGAGTCAAGATTATCTTGCAAGGTCCCTTTGTCATACGCTTACGAATTAAATGTTGCCTGCGACAAACCAATCACAGGTAATTCAGATAAATATATTTTCACTGACGAACAAAGACATGACACATGAAATTCGAACCCCCGCTCACCTCACTAATGTGGCTATCACGCCAATAATTAACAGGATACACGTTATAACAGCGACCAGCACTGCCACCCTCGCTTCACTGCTCAAGAAACTAAAACTCGAAGTATCTGCAAAAATAAAATAGAGGAAGGAGATTGGAAAATGTAAAATGAAACAACGCAAAGGCATACCCTTCAACCTTTTTGAGTAAAAAATGCCTCACATTTGACTTTGATTTGAGTTTTTTCTTTTACGTTTCTTGTACTTTACCACATTTTTTCTACTGGTTACCTTGCAAATTAAACATAGTTATAGTCTAAACTGTGTAATGGGGCCGCATAATTGATCGCATTAAAATTCCAACCGTACAGCCAAAAAGCCAGCAAAAAGGAGGATTTTCCGTTTGTTTAGTCCTGTTCACAACTCAATTTCCAACAGGACCGAAAATGTATGTTAACACATTGAGTGCGGCGTGGCCGTATAGAGGTCACGCCCTGGGTTAAAAGGTGGTGCATTCCCAGGGCCGCACTCAATGTGTCAAGAACCCTAGTCAGACTTCATAGTCAACTCACCACAGCTATTTGCACCGTCGGCGCCGCAGTCAGTCGCGAGGAGCGCGTCGCCCAGCGTCTTCCAGCGAGTCAGCGTCCTCAGGCGCGGCTCCGACACGTTGTGCCCCACCTGCAGCTCCAGCAGCGGCCGCCACCGCGACAGGTCCTCCCCCTCCCCCGCCCCCGTCCCCTGCACCCAGGCCAGCAGCACCAGCGTGGCCTCCCAGGCCGAGTCCTCCTCAGAGTGGAGCAGCAGCTCCTCGAGCAGCTCGCCGCTCCTCTGGATGTAGTGCCACAGCTCCAAGTGCTCCTGGAGGGAGGAAAGCACGTCGCCTTGATCGATCACTTCATCAAACTTGTGCCGAGTTCACGATCTCCGCGTTGTTAATGGTGCAAGTCGACGAGCCGGTAGGAAGGCGGCGCTACCTCGGAAACAACGCAGGCCCGCGTCGACTCCCACCAGATAAAAATCGTAATCTTGTTTTTCAAGGATAGTACAGATTTTCCCTGAAAATCGGCATGACTACTTGGAATTCACTCGATGTGCCTTCCGTAGTTGAGATATGGATCATCGAATCGACGTCGACATCGATAATTCGTCAATTTGGGGGACATAATCACGTCGAGTCGACGTGATAGATGTGACTGACCTCTCGGGTATAGCTTACTTCGCCGGGAGGAGACTTGAAACGACCATCCTTTGTATTTCAAGGCACATTCACTGGATATTAAGGAGTCATTTATTTTTGCTGGGACTAACTACAAAATCCTTGGAAACCAGGACATCTTTTCACTTTATCGGAACGGTAAGAGCCGACGCGAGAAAACTCGAGTTTCCAAGATGGCGGAGCACATCGGTCACCCCAACCCCCACCCACCTCCAGCCGCGGGCAGGACCTGTCGGGACATCCCTCGGCCTGGAGGAAGGCGTCCTCCAGCCGGCAGTCCAGCGTGCTGAGGATGAAGAGTCCGGCCCGGGTCTCCGGCCGCCACGAGTCCCCCGGCAGGAACATGGGCAGCATGGGCCGCCCAGGACCGCCCCCGCCCGGCCCCGGCCTGGAAACACAGCAGACTAGAGAGGCCGTCCTGAGCAGACGACACGACTGTTCACAGACAGCGACACGAACAGAGGAGGCCGAGGCAGGTGCCTCAGGGATCAGCCGGCAGATGGCGCCATAAGGCACCAAGCTCAGCCCCGCGCGCGAGCGCGGAATGGGTTTCCCGAGAATAGCGGGTCGCAGAGCTGCCAACGCCAAGCACGCTGTTTATGGAATGCGGAGAATACTACCTGGGGGTGGAGAGGCTGGGCTCCTGCACAGGGCTGCGCCTCGTGGTTGTCTCCAGCTCGGGCAGGGCCTGGCGGGGTGCGGGCCGGGGCGCCCGGGTCGCGGGGCGAGGCGCGGGCTCGCTCGACAACCGAGGTGGGGCTTCGGTCGCAGTTGTCGTGCTGCCTCTCTCAGTTCTCCACTCGATATCTGCAATTAATTGGCTTCGTTAGTTTCGTCACACGGAAGTAATGGTGCAGGTCGGAGGAACTGTGGAGGCAGCCAGCCCACTTTAATCTAATGAATTTAATTATTATTCACTACCTTTAAGCTTATTTTGTAACTACGGGGAGTAATTAAATTTCCCGACCCTTCTCCAGCGCTATCTTGGCCGCATCAAAGAGCGGCGCTCTAGTTTAAATGAGTGTCCATATAGTGAAGTATGCCGCGGGAGCTCAGCGAGAGGAAGCGCACAACACTCAACATCTTGCCCATACCATACTACTGGAATCAGAGGTGAGGGGACAATGCGAGGGGTACGCCACTTGGGATAATCACTGTACACCCACGGCGGTAATCGATTATAATCACACGTGATTATGGTATAATCACACGTGATTATGGTATAATCACACGTGATTATGGTATAATCACACGTGATTTTGCTTTAATCACTTCTATTTCTCCAATAATCAAAGAAAATAATCGGATATAATCACTTACAATCAAATATAATCACTTGTGATTATAATCACTGTACACAATTTTTCGAAGTGGCGTACCCCT
>CABIKL010001617.1:0-14746 GCA_902196195.1 Aptinothrips rufus
CTCCCCCCCCCCTCCCCTCCCCTCCCCCTCATCCTCTTCCTTTCCATCCCGCCCCACACGTGCCTCTTGACTGCTCAAGGCCACTACGCTGTCCCCCGGCGCGAAGTGGCTCACTTTAGCTCTCCCCCCACTCTGCCGCCAAAAAAAGCACAAGTATTTGACAACAAGCGGCTGTCAATACCTGTCGTGGCAACCTGTAGGGTGCGCTCTCCGCCCGCTCCCCCCTTCCCCGTGTGCCAGACACAGGCCCTGCAGAGGCGCAGTGAACCCAGAAAGTGTTAAACTCGAAGTTAGGAAATGTTTCAAATTTTGTGTACTTTCAAATCTAAAAAAAACAAACGAAAAATACTTAAACATCTACCCATTCAAGTAATTTATTCTCATGATTCTTTTGAAGAATATCTTCTTCCACACTCAGTGCTTCTGTGGAGCTGGACTGGGGTTCAGTCTGCGCGTGGAGGGGTGTGCAGGTGGGGTTGTCTGACCCTGATCCCCTCCCCTCCTGCCCCTCTCCGTTCCTCTTCCCTTCCCGGTCGAAGTCCTGTTGCGCGTGAGCTCGACCCCTTCCCCTCCCCCACCCCCACCCCCATCCCCATCCCCACCCCTTAGGCCGCCGCAGCAAGGCGACCACTCGTGTAATTAATTGGCTTTACAATTTATCACGCGCGGTCCTCCCAGAAGAAACAATGACGTCCTATCGCACAATGGCGGTAGCCTGTTAGGACGCCAGCTATGCGAGCGTCTAAAGTATCACTCACTGTACTAGACGGTGTATCCTGACATGTTGTTTGAGGCGTACTCCTCCGTGTGTTCAGAACGTCTTTGTGCGGAGCTCCTCCGAACTCACGCGGTGTGGCGTGGCGTGGCGTGGCGTGGCGTAGTAAAGGGTGGAAGGGAGGGGAAGTAAGCCTGTACCACGTGTAACACTTCCCTGATTACCACCAGATTGCTGTTCTCTGGCTGTAGTGCCCTACTCGCACGTGCGGTGGTTGAGGACGGTCCTGCCCCCCCCCCCCCCCCCCCCCGCCGGGCGTCTTCCTTCTCACCCCACAGCCCGCGCCCTCGGGCTCCCCCTCTGGATACAATGCGGCGGACAGGTAAATACATCCCACGGAACTCCCATCCCAAGCTCGTCCTGTTCCCATCACAAGCTCACCTTGAAATGGAAGCGTGATTTCGCCGTGTAAACTGGTTCCATGGCACTTTGGTTCAAACATACCAATTTTGGTGAATTGTGGGCTCGATTAAACTAGGTGGACTGGAGCCAAACCAGTTAACTTCATAAGAGGTGTTGCTAATTATGATCGAGAGGAGTCGGGAATTTGCTATTATAAGGGCTGAAAAACACCAGGATATGGATATATGACATTTTGTCATGCACTAGGTACTAGTAGTGCATGACTGACACGCGTTTGAGTTTGCAGTGCGGTAGATCAGGGTTAAAATTAACGTATCTCAAACGGAATAGGTGAAGTTTCGTTTTTCACTCAGCTGTTTAACGTTAATCTTGCCCAACTGCCCGACAAGATCATTCAACGATGCGAGTTACAATTTAATTAAATATGTCACTATCGGAAAATTCGTTCGGAAAACATGTTTGTTCAGCCCCCACAGTACTACAGTATTGGTGAAGAAAACATCAGATTTCACTGAAATGGTTGGAGCTGCTGAGTGGTCCTGGCCTTCCCCTTGTCTTGACGGCACCTTTGACCGCAATCGGGATCTCAGGGCAGGGGTGTATTATTACAGGTGCCCGGCCGGGGTGGCGTGGCGTGGCATGGCGTGGCGGATCCTGGTTTGCATTCCAAGCCCTCGCCAGAGGGAAGAAAGGAAAGGGGAAGGAGGGAGGGGATGGGAAGCACGTGGTCCTATCACACCGCCCGCCTGCCAAGTGGCCAAGCATCCAGCGTCTGCATTGAATGCTGGTACTGGAAGCAGTTTAGGACGGAGACATACGCTCTCTCCAGAGCCACCCGCTTCCATCCAGGATCTCAAATGGACCTCATTCGGCATCATTGTAAGGAAGATCAGATGGTGTTATGTGGCGGGTCGGTTAGTCCAGCGATGGGGAAGGCGATCTGGTTGTCTCTCTCGCAATTATTCAGTTTGTGTAAGTCTGTCTCTTTCCCCATCATAGAGGTAGTCGGTTCCACGGCTCGTGCCAGGCTTCGAAAAAGTTATTTAGCCGTCGTGATTGTCTCGGCTTTGAGATGGAGTTCTGCCGCGCGCTGACAGATACAATCGGCGCCATTCAGTCAGTGCTGCCAACGTAAGAAACGTCCGAATGGCGACATGCCGATGCAAAGTTTTCTTTTGTTATATTACAGACGGCTGTCAAAAATACAGCTGTAGACCTTTTTAAATTGACGATGACTTTCTCGGCATGTCGTTAACTGGCTGATCGGTCAGGTAAAATATTGCCTAGCAGTGAAGTCGCAAAGGAAGTAGCAGAACTCTCCCCGAATTTAACTCTTCTGCATTTCACTTCAAAAATGTTAATTCAGAAATCATGATGGTGAACACTGTGTGCCTGGGCTTTGTGTCGAGAAGTGACCGCTATGAAGAGTTAGCGTTTCTATTTTTTTTTCCTTTCCCGAGTCTGCAACAGGCTTGCTAGAGGGCTCGGGATCCAGCCCAGTTCATATCCTCTCCCTCCGTCGCTCGTTGCACCCAATAACTTGATTTTATTGCCGAACAGTCATCGCAAGGAGTAATGTCGCCTTGCAGGGCTGTGATTGGCTGAGTGGGTTGGCCCGCCGCGTAGCTGCCCGTGACCGCAGACATCTCGCCCGCGGGTACAAGTGGAAGAATACATTAGTTTGCGTTCTGTGTGAATCGCCTGAAACCTTCCTCCGCACGGCTGACTTCTGTTCACTTGCAATAAACGCTGGTGTTAATAAGGCGAATCGCCCCAGGCGCCCTGGAATCTAAATTTTGAGTACTCTTCCTTTTTGTCACTGCGTACTTTTGCTTCCGAGAGAGGGTGACTCGCTCAACCAGTGCTGAGCATTGGTCTAGTTGGAGTACTGGACCTTGTGCCAGTTGGCGGAGTGTGGAGCCAGGGTTTCGCTCCGCGCCGCTTCCCGCACCCCGCACCCCCCACCCCCAACCCCCACCCCCAGCCTCACTGAAATGTCTCCGCTGTGTGAAGAAGATGGTCGTTGCCCGGGAAGACAAACATGACCCGAGATTTGACCTCCTCGGTCGCCTCACCTCTAGTTCTGCTCTCCCTTCCCCTTGCAACCTTCCATTCCCTTTCCCCTTCCGCCCCCGCTCTGACACGGGCCGTGCTGGGTCGCCTTTATTCTGAGTAAATAAAAATTTGGCGTGGAACTCTCTTTATCTCTCTCTTTCTCTTTTTCTCCCTCTCTCTCTCTCGCTCTCTCTCTGCGCTGCTCGGTGTGCTCAGCCGCCCCGTGGGACGGGCCCTGTCAGAGCTTTGCATGGGAGGGGAGGGAAGGGGACGGGAGGGGAGGGGAGCGAATGTGCAACTTCCCATTTACATACACTCACAGGCAGGCTACTCCTTCCCCTCCTCTCCACAAAAAGATTCGCGTTTCAGTTCGCAATGACTTCACACTAAATTTAAAGGGCTAACTTTGCGCGCTAATAATCACTTCTGTAAACAAGCATAACTATGCACAAAATTGTCTGTACCTCATCACAATTTTCTCCAAAAAAAACAAACTATTTTGTGCTAGATTGTAGACAAATTTGTGCGTAGTTATGGACAATTTTTGTCTGCGCTCTTATGCATAAAATTGTGATTCGTTATGCATGCTTACAGAAGAACAAAACGCAATCACAATTTCGTGCATAAATAAAGGACAAATGTTAGAAAGTACTTGGTTGTAAAGAAAGTACAAGGAAGTACAATTAAATGCAAATTTCCTTTAATCACAATTGGATTGCGCCTGAAATTTTGGAGGAAAAAGTACATCTTTAATTTAGTGAGTTGTTTTAGAAATGTGACTGATGTCAGTTTCTTTTCCAAATAAAATTTGTATTTTAGGTGAACTGAGATACTGTGTCTCGCCAGGCGGACAGTCTGGATCGGTGGTGACAGATTTCGGGACCTCTTAATAGATCCCGAGGGACGACACGCAAGTCGATCCAAGCTATTCTTCAAATTCTAACCATACCGGCCCCAGGGAGAACACCCTGACGTGACGGTGACGACTTCAAATACCGGGAAAGCTCGCTAACCAGTGCGGCGGCAGTGCGGCGTCTACAGGCACACGAACCAGACCAAACACATCTGGTCTCGGTACTTGAACCTGTATCTCAGCGTCATATTGAGGATCGCCGAAGACTTAATTTGAATCCGCGTTCTAGCTCTGTCTTCTTCTGCTCCGGGCGTCTTTGTGGGAATGTACGTCGTAAGCGGCACACCTGCTATCCTCGTGCCCAGCAGCTGGGGAGGGGAGGGGGACTGTATTTATTCGCGCGCTGAATCCCTTGATCCCCTCCTGCCCCGTGCGGATCCCGGCCGGCCTCCATTCGACGCGCCATTGTCTGCTGATGGACGGCCGGTACGAAAAGGGTTACTTGCTTGCCAAGCTTCACTTCGCTTCGCTGCGCTGAATCAATATTTTCAAAACAAAAGAGCGCAGGGGTTCGCAAGTGCCACGCAGAAGATATTTTTCTGACCTGCACTAACTCCCTAGCAGTCGCAAGTTCGCAGATATTCGGAGTAGTGTAATATTGGCACAGCGTCAGACATGACAAATCAGGAATTGTACCAAAAGTTATGCTGCTGTGCTAAATTTTAGCAGAATTGCAGGATCCTGTAGCTGCGTCTCAAGACCTACTGATCTAGAAGAATCAATCCATGAAATCATCATCAGCTGGGCCAGTTTTCCTACACAGCTAGAGTTTTAGCACAGTAGCAAAAGATTTAGCTGGGCCGAAAAATATTTTTACATTTATATCTAGAACAACCAACTCGTTTGTGACTAAGAAGAACAAAATTGTTACTAGTTCTAGTTCTGTATAAGAACGGAACTAAGTCTGAACGTACAAGTCCTTAGACATTTAGAGTGTATTGAAATGATTTATCCTGGGAGTTTGAGTCACGTGGCGGTGAACACACACACACATACACTCTCTCTGTCTCTCTCTCTCTTTCTCTCTCCCCCCCTCTCTCTCTCTCTCTCATCCCGGACCACGCAAGCTTGTGTGTGTGTGCTCATCTCTGGATGGAGCATGGCGCACGGACCCATGGGAAGTCCCCCGGTCCCTGCCTCATCCTGATCAGCGTCCGCATGGAAATATATGAAAGTGTCGCGCCTTTTCCCGTCCCTGCAGGGTTAAAAATGGTTCCCTCTTCAATCTCAAGGACAGGCGGATGACTCGATGTGTCTTCTCACTCATCCCCCCTGTCCTTGAATTTCAAGGAACCATTTTCACCTTGCGGAATACGTTATTCCAGCGAGAAGACACCTGATAGTTGTGTGTCTTGCAAGTTTTAATGAACTCGTTATCTGTTCAAACTTGGCCTCCTTCCTGCTGCTTGTTCACTTCAGCGCCGCGTCTTGACACCTTTGAGGACCAGGGAGGGGTGGGGGAGGGGGGGGGGGTCCTCTGTCGGCACCTGGTGGCCCGGCAGTGCGGCGGGGAACAAGATATGACTGACGACATGTACAATGGAGGCGGGGGCGGAAGCAGCATGACGTGGCGGGGCGTGGCGGGTCGCTGGTGGGATGAGCGCGGGTCGAGGCCCGGGCTGCTCCTGGACTGTCAGGTCCTCGGGTTCAAAGTATTTACCGGCGGGGTCGCATGGCTGGCCCGGCCTTGTGATGGGTCCAGAACACGCTGCCACGGGCCACCACGACCCACCGCCCCACCACCCAAACCCCGCCCCACCACGCCACGCGACGCCCTGTCACGGTGACAGTGGTCGCGTGATTTACTGTGGGAGCCACTCTGAGAGCTGGCAGTCACCGCCCTGTAGAACAGGCCGTTAACTTGCTGCTGGTGGGTGGCGAGGTGTCATCGTTAGCACCAGACTGATGCGGGGCGGGGCGACAGCACGTGCCGAATAGGACACCGTTATTCGTTATATCCGGTTGCTTTTTACCATCACACTTCGCGACTGCAACAAAATCCAGTTCAAACTGAATGGAAAACAACACCCAACTGCTCCTTTGATGGACTTTGACGACTATGTAGACGGTGATGAATTATCTCTGTCTTTGTTACTTGAATTTCAGTAAGACTCTCTTGGAACTTCCCTTATTTTTGAATTTTGGAATGTACTTTGCCCTTTCCTCACCCCGTTTGCTGGAAGCAGATCCGTGAAAGAACTGTTCCTAACCGTGCGGCCGACAACTAATGTGTTATTTCCACTCTGGTGTTGCAGACCCCTACGTGAAGGTGTACCTGCTGTGCCAGGGCCGACGCATCAAGAAGCGCAAGACCACCGTGAAGAGGTCCACGCTGAACCCCGTCTACAACGAGGCGCTGGTCTTCGACGTCCCCGCCTCCAACGTGGAGGACGTGTCGCTCCTAGTCAAAGTCATCGACTACGACAGGTCAGTGTCACAATGAACGCTGGCAAAGTAACCAACAAGTGCTGGGAATGTTCTTTTTAAAAGCGTACTTGTAACTTTCCAAGATTTTTTGTCGAAAAGTTTTCAAAATTTGTTCGGACGTTTTTGTGGTTGAGTACGACTTTTTTTGTCATTAATTTAGAAGTTACGAACAAGGTACAGGAAATTGTGAAGTTACGAGGTTACAGCGTTTGACAGTGTAGAACAATAATTGTTTCTTCTAAATGTAAGTTATTTTTAAGATAAGCGAATTCATAGCAGAAGGCTGACTTAAGCAGAGAAATGAAGAAAAATGCCACATTTAGAAAATTCTTGGATCTTAAAAGTCAAGTAGCTGTCGATAGTATTTTGTCTTCATCAAATTTTCTGAGACTCATCTCGGTGACGACAAACTCAGTGGTCTCAATCCAATATACGATCCTTGTCATCCTGTTTATGTTTTTTCCCTTTCGTTGGTTTTTGTTTGCGATCGGGTGGCTACAGGGCTACAGGTGGTGCCCGTGACCTTGACACCCGGCCAGCTCTCAGCCCCTTCCTCCGTCCCCTCCACCTACACTGCACTTCTCCTCGCCCCTAGCAGGAGAAGGCGACAGCAGCCACACCTTGGTATCCAGAGAGACTATAATTGGAGAGCAGGCATACTTACGTGAAGCCCTCTGTATTTCTAATAGGCCTACTGTTACTTTCCCCTGGTAAAAGAAAAAAATACCACATAAATATACTGGTCAAATCTTTACCTGAATAATTTGGTATGGTCACTACCATGTTTGAAAACATACAAAAATTTAAACACAGGATGTGTAAATATTGCTTATTATGTCCCCCTCATTCTGCCTGGAAACACTCAGGTCGGGTAAAAAAAATAGGCACGCTAAAAGGAGGAAAATATTTGAGCCCACGACGTCAAAGTCAGACAGTATTTCAACTTATCGTCGGCAGCCAGTGAGCGTGAGCACGCCGAAGGAGTTAAAATGGGTTCGAACACTGGCTTTATCGGAGTGTAATTTTTACCCGGCCTGACCTTACGGGCGTTTAAAGTGACCCGGTGGGCGAGGGGAGGGGGTGGGCTCCCGCCCACTCTGGCCTCCTCTTGCTGCCCCTCCTGCTGCTACGCCGCTGACTTGCGCTTCGCCGCGTCCTGCCATGGTGGCGGCGCCGTTAGATTTATGGACCTGGGCTCGGCTGGGCTGGCCCGGCTGGCCGGCTGGGCTGAACGAGCCTACCAAGGCCTGGGCTGGGACGGAGCGCCGGTCTGGGTAGGCCAGCCCGCACGACATGCGTGTACAGCGGGACAGAGTGACTCCGGGGCGCTCAGCTGCCAGGCACTCGTGTCGGAGGGAGGGAGGGAGGGAGGGAGGGAGGGAGGGAGGGAGGGAGGGAGGGAGGGAGGGAAAGGGGGAGTGTGCTCGCGCGCCTGTTCTCGCGCCCGGCTCTTTATTATGCTCGATGGTCGCTGAGAACGAATAAAATGTAGGCAAAGTTGACCCTACTCCGATGATGTGCTTTGGCTTGGGCCAAACGCCTGTTTTGCTGATAAAACTGTGACAGTGTCCGTTGAATAGCGGAATACTTTCGCTTACGCTCTGACTTGTTGCGGATGGTAAACTACAAGTCTGCCTGCGCCGCACTCGGCTCTGCCGGGTTTATTGATTCAGTTGCCACTAAGTTCGGCACCAGTGACACAATTCAGAGTAATCGGAAAAAAATTGAAGAATATTTACGGAACAAAATTTAGCATATGCTCTTAACCTTGCGGTAGGTGCTCCTCATCCTTAAGAAGGTATCGCACGAGCGGGTGTCGATCTGCTTCAATCTCCGGACCGTGAGGATGTCACACAGCTCTCGCTCCCCCCCCCCCCCCCCGCCCCCCCCCCCCCCCCCCCCCTTTCTCTCCCTCGCTCTGTACACCCCTCCCTGACCAGCTCTGCCGGTCCCTGCCCCTGGCATGTTGAGGTGGAGGCCCAAAATGGCCACAGGTCACTGCACATGAGATTTATGTGAATACCTCCCCCACCCTCCCCTGCCCTACCCTCCACTCCAGTTTCCCGTTCCGCGAGCTGGACAGCAGGATTTCTTCCGGCGGACAGCTTCTAGTATTGGGTTTGTATGGAACGGGACGCGCGGTGAGGATCAGCTCTCCGCCGCCCCAGGAGGTGATTGTCAAAGGCGGAGGGAGAGGGACGGAGAGAAGGTAAAGAGAGCGAGAGCTGCTTGTGACGTCTTCATGGTCCAGAGATTGAAGCAGACCGACACCCAGCCGTGCTGGCGCGCTGGCGGGATGGTCAGGGCGCTGCGGGAACTTTAATCCACTTCTCATGTAGTGAACTTGGAGGAGAAGAGGTGCGAGGAGAGGAGTGGAGTGGAGTGGAGTGGAATGGAGTGGAGAGTTGGGAATGGACAGCTTAAACATCCCTCTACCATCCCCTCCTGACTGACAGACCCCAGCATAGTTTGGGGATGGATCCCTGGTTACAGTATCCGCATCCTCCTGTGTGACTCCGTGTCAATATTTGTCTGACGCCTCCGGAAGCACCTCGGCCACCTCGCAGTGCTCCTGCTTCGACCTCAGCACAGCATGAGCCGCCTCCGCCTCAGGCCGAGTACCCTCTCGGAGCAGACCATGTCATTGTCAGTAGGATCAGACCGCGCAAAGGATGGCCGACGTGAGGGACAAACCACTCTACCACGCCCTAGCCGGTTGCAGTAGGCATCTCAGCACTAAGGAGGATAATCTCAGTCAAATTAAAGTCAAGCCACTGACAGCTGCACGAGTTCGAATACTGGCGAGAGCTGTCTCTTCTCCTTATCCCACCCTTGTCTATTAATTGAATCCCACTACAGCCGCATCGTTTCGGTGCTTTAGATGAGTATCTAGCTATATGGCTGGTGTGGGTTTCAGTAACAGCGTTTGGGGTATATTTCATTCACCGCAACCGACCTCACCTGCACGTGCACGGTTACCTTGGGAAACAGGGTCCATCGCAGTCTTCCCTTCGGTCGTCATGGCAACCCGCGAGTAGCCATCCGATCCCCTTGATACGGCGCGTGAGGCCAGCGAAACATCGGCGTAATCACGTAGACCACCCCCTTCCCCTTTCCTCAATGCCGCGCCCCTCTCCTCCCCTCCCCTCCCCTCCCCTGCTGAACTACTAGCCTCCTCTCAGCTCGGAGTGGTGTGGTTTGGTGCGGTGTATCATCGGATTCTCTCTGCCGCGGGGTTATTAAACAAGCTGCATCAGCACAGTAATTCTAGATTGGAACTAATCGAGAGCAGCAACTGTTATCAGCATTTCATCGCAGCGATGAATACAAACCTGCGAAGTCGTGTTTAGTCGGGCCCGTAACAGCAGTAACAGCGAATTCGATGTTCTAAAATGGAATCGGAAGTAAGTGAAACGGGGAAGATGAAGTTAGCGAAGGCCAAGGTCGACCGGTAGTAGCTCGAGGGAGTCAATCATGTGTACAAACTTCTGGTCCTTTCGTTACAAACATCGATATTTTACTTCATTTTCGGAAGAAAGTGAAGATTACCGGAGCTATTCAGAACTGCAATTGTCGCAAACATGAAGTACTGAATTTTCAGCTCAATTGCTGCTTTCATTCGTCGCAATCCGATGTAACCAGTGTAATAATCACGTATATGTACAAATTATGGTCGAGTGACTGCCCTCAGCCCTCGTAGTAGCTAGGAATGTGGCAGTGGCAGTGTACCACCCCACGAGCCCTAGCAGCGGGTCACCTGTTGATTGGAAACTCAGTAGAGCCAGTCCGGGCCCTCGTCAACTTTTATTCCCCTGTCCTTTTTGGTTGTCCCCGTGTCGCGCCGCGCCGCGTAACCTCCAGTCATGGGCGGGACAAAGGAGAGCTAAAATAGGACAGGGTGTGGTGTGGTGTGGGGAGGGACCGGGTTTATCTCGTCAGTTGGAAACTGAAACTCTTTCATGTGGCTCTGTCCCTCGGACCTGCCCCGCCCCGCCACGCCACGCCGCCGCGCCACGCCACGCCACGCCACGCCGCGCCACGCCACGCCGCGCTCCGCTATGCCCGGCCATCCGCGAACCTTGCTGGCCGCTCGTGTGCGGTAGCGTGGCGTGCAACTTATTGCGTCCCGTTTCAAACGAGGCCCCCAAACAGATTCGCCATTTGTTATTCGCATGTTTTATTTATTTCCCTTCTTTTTATATCGTATCTTTTCCCTTCCCGGCTCGTTTCAGCCGCGAACCGCCGCCTTAGCTGGGGATCACGAGGAAAAAAAATGTTATGATTGGAAAATGCCTCTAGGCTAGGATCCTGTTTGATTGACACATGTGATGTATGGGGACTCCAGCTTGTTTGCTTACGAGAAGAAATGAGTTCCCGAAATTTTACAAACAAGAATTCAAAACTTCGTGAATAATGAATCACATGATTGATGATGCTGATTTTTTTTACTTGTGCGATACAATTAGGGTTTAGTGTTGAGAGAAGGGAGATAAACCAGAAATTCACTTGAATTTGCCTTTTGGTCAAAGAGTGTTTACATATATTGCTTTAACGCAGATTTTGTTTGGACTCTTTCAGACAGACAAGGAACTACTATACGTCGTGACTTTGCATTGTTTTCAGAATCCCTCATTAGGGAAACTGTAACATATCAATCTTCCGCCTCAACTTTTATTGTTTGAAACTCTGTTTGCCTCGTGTGGGTTGGGCGTTGTGTACTCAGTTGACGTCAAAGTTGTTTTCCTCCCCAGGGCCATGTTGCATGTTGGGAATAGCAATTTTTCAAATGGAATTGGTATTTAGGTGTAGTCCATAAAAATGAAAGATAGTTTCGAAAACAAATGTCGCTGTAGACTTATTGGAAAAAGTCGAAGATTCATAGTTCCTAATGAGAAAAATGTAAATCGTAACTTTTAACCAAATCTTTGCAACAAAAAAAAAATCATCACGAATTCAGATTCTGGGGCAATTCAACTCAAAGAAAAAGATAATATATTGAGAGACCATTTTCGGTTGGGACCTATTTGATAATGGTCAGAGAGCTTCAAAACGCGTTTTGAAGTTAGTCTCAAAGTGCCCTCCAAAACGCCTCAAAAATATTATTTCATCTGCCTTGGGTTGTCTGCGTGTCCCTGTCTGTCGTCGTTTTGGTCTGAAGTTGAAGACACCTAATAGTTAAGAACATTCTTTTGTAAATTTACACTGCAAGAAAAAAGCCAGTTTTGGGGAGCCCTTCTCCAGAAAAAGGGGTAAAGTAACACCGTTTTCAAAATTTGGGGGCTCATTTTGAAGATTATATTGAAATGCATTTTTAGAGTGCCATGATCATTTTGGTACAATTCTCAAAATTACCCCCCATAATTCCAAAACTGCTGCTGCTCCTCCCCTGTTTCTCAGAAAAGTCTTCCCAAAACCGGCAGTTTTCTTTTTTTTTTACGGTGTGCTTCTTTGACCCAACGTACTGTTGTCTGCCCACAGGATTGGCCCCAACGAGTTGATGGGGTGCGCGGGCATCGGGCCGTCCTTCATCGGCGTGGGCCGCGACCACTGGCAGGAGATGCTGGACAACCCCCGCAAGCCCGTGGCGCAGTGGTACACCCTGATGGAGGCGGTGCCGGGCATCATCCCCAGCCCGCAGGCCAGCTCCCTGCCCGTCTCCCTCAGCTGCCTGAACAGCGCGAGGTGAGCGAATTGAATGCGATCTGCAACACAGAAATACCAACACCCAGAATCTGGGGCAACTCAACCCAGAAACCAAGAGTGCATAAAATATTTTTGGAGGTGATTTTTAGACCTGTTGCGACAGGAAGCTTCGAAACAAGTTTTAGAATAGGTGTCAAAATCAGCTCAACCCAGAAACCAAGAGTGTAAAAAATATTTTTGCAGGTGATTTTTAGACCTGTTGCGACAGGAAGCTTCGAAACAAGTTTTAGAATAGGTGTCAAAATCACGTCCTAATTTTTTTTAAGCCTGGTTTCTGTGAACGCCCAGGCAGAACAGGATGGTCAGTCAGGCGTCAGATGACTCTTGAGGGTGGATGATGAGTATCACACCATGTCTGAACGCAGGGGACATCTGATCTCTCAGTCTTGGAATGCTTTAGCGCCTGCGGAAATCAGAATAAGCATCCCTGCTCGACAAGGCAGCAGCGTACCGACTTGCCTTCCTCCCAGGTGCCTAGACGGGTTCGCTCATGGAGTTGTTCTTTTACAGGTGAACGTGCGGCGGATCCATACGCCGGTCCCTTGTTTGAGCACCTCTCCCCGGTGTGGAGCGTCGCGGTCCCCTGCGGAGAGACGTAGTCGTCTCATGAGGATTCACTCCGCCCATGGATGTGGGCAGACGTACGAGATGTCATGTCTGTCAGATAGGTGAGATAAGCCGGTATTTTTTTGGTGCTGGCCGCGGGAGCGGGACTCCTCGCCTCATCAATGCCCCTCGAATGCCCTCGTCGTGCTGTTGTACCTTACCTCCCATCTGTCAAAGGTTGATACATGTAAGCCATCTGATCAATTTGTATAATAGTGTCTGTAAGCATGTAGATTATATTCTATACCAGTCTCTAGAAATATAGTAATTAACTCTAGATAAATGCTCTCAAAGCAGACAATACTGTCTTGAAACTAATGTATCCAATGATGTCGTATCCTGTATAACTAAGTACGTAAGATCTCAACTATCATATAATAGATTGCAGTGGCAACTCATTTTCCTCAATACTTTATTTGAAATAATATAATTTGGTAAATATTGAACTTGTTTTTCTTTTACTTCCGCTGTTTTAAGATCTCACGTAGTTGTGAAATAACTACTTTAGATCGTATTTCTTTCTTTACTTTGCATAACTTAACATTAAAATCGCCTGTTTAGAAAATATGTAATTTATTGTAAGTGAAACGTTGTCTTAACTGTACAATTTTCGGCTCTGGTGGCACAAAAGAAGATTTATCATGCTACAAGGACCATGTCAATGCCACATGTGCCAAAATAAGACGAATGTATGCAAAACTTTTGACGCGTCACACTTCAGGTCTTTCCTGTAAATAAAGGAAATAGGTCCATATCAGATTTTTCGATTTCCACAGTTAATGGGACAAGCTATTTGTTACAGTTTGTTTTCATTTTTGTTTTTTATTACTCTGTGCCTTTTTAATCTAGTTCTAAGAAATAAATCATAAATCTGTATACCATGTGTGAAGTAATTTCGTCTTACTAAATGTTAGGGGATGGCACTGATGTTCCTAAGGCCGATGTTGCTAAAAAGTTATTTTATTTCATTATTTGAAGATCTGGCTTGCGATGTATACCGAGTGACCCCTGGACGCCGTGACGTCCTAGCTGGGAACAGACTTGTTATAACATTATCAATTATGGTGTTATGAAATTATGTAAATAACTTAATAAGTTACTTACATAAAAATGGGCTATCAAGTTATGTAAATAATTAAATAAGTCACTTACATATACATGTGCTAGAGGTGTGGTGGCACTTATTTCTCTACAAGTAACTTCTCTGCACACTTGAAAAGTTATTTCTTAAGTTACTGTTAAGTTGCTCTTCACTTGACGTGATACATATGTACTATGTTCTTAATTGTACTTATGCAAGTCATAAATAAGTCTAAATATATCATTAAATATTTACTTAATTTTAATTATGTTTTGGGGACTTCCCCGGAATTCCGTTTCTTACCCCGGTACCCTACGAGCAGGGATGCAGAGCGGGAGATCTGCGTTCGATGCTCTTTGCGCGCCATAATGCCATAAGGCAACCTCCTGTTCTCATGGTGCCAGAACCTTTGCTGTAGAGATGAACGTCACCAAAGAGCAGACTGATATCTGTCTGCACTCAGTTATCGTGGGCACCGAACTGTGAGCGGAAGATCCGTGTTCGATACCCTTTGCCGCTTTTTCATCTTACGCGCGCCATGAAAAAGCGCAGGAAACATATTGCTGCACTGGTTCGCAGGGCAACCTCCTCGGTCTTCCTGACCCCCGGGTAGAAGTCCGTCTAAAAATTCGATTTTTGAGCTATCTTGAGTGATTTTCAGAACCAATCGTCTGTAGTGCGAGTGCGCTGTCGGAATCGTCGCGGACTCGGCGGCGGCGATTATTTTTACTTTTTTACTGTTGATTGCATGATCTTATGGGCATTAATGTCTGGCAAGTAACTTGCCCTTCCCACCATTGATTTTCCATTTTAATTTAAAGCC